>JBBPBS010000288.1:439739-529653 GCA_037974835.1 Cicer judaicum | reverse complement strand
CGAAAATGACCTAAATATTCATCCAATGACAGAAAACACCTATTGGATGCACAAGATTGGTTAAAAACCCTAATTGGACAAGATTGAATGTAGGGAGGACGAAAATGACCTAATTGTTCATCCAATGGCACAAAAACACCTATTGGATGCACAAGATTGGTTAAAAACCCTAATTGGACAAGATAAAGTGTAGGGAGGACAAAAATGACCTAAATGTTCATCCAATGACACAAAACGCCTATTGGATGCACAAGATTGGTTAAAAACCCTAATTGGACAAGATTTAGTGTATGGAGGACGAAAATGACCTAAATATTCATCCAATGACATAAAACACCTATTGGATGCACAAGATTGGTTAAAAACCCTAATTGGACAAGAATTAGCCTAGGGAAGACGAAAATGACCTAATTGTTCATCCAATGACACAAAAACACCCATTGGATGTACAAGATTGGTTAAAAACCATAATTGGACAAGATTAAGTGTTGGGAGGACAAAAATGACCTAAATGTTCATCCAATAACACAAAACACCTATTGGATGCACAAGATTGGTTAAAAACCCTAATTTGACAAGATAAAGTGTAGGGAGGACAAAAATGACCTAAATGTTCATCCAATGACACAAAACGCCTATTGGATGCACAAGATTGGTTAAAAACCCTAATTGGACAAGATTAAGTGTAGGGAGGACGAAAATGACCTAAATATTCATCCAATGACATAAAACACCTATTGGATGCACAAGATTGGTTAAAAACCCTAATTGGACAAGAATTAGCCTAGGGAAGACAAAAATGACCTAATTGTTCATCCAATGACACAAAAACACCCATTGGATGTACAAGATTGGTTAAAAACCATAATTGGACAAGATTAAGTGTTGGGAGGACAAAAATGACCTAAATGTTCATCCAATAACACAAAACACCTATTGGATGCACAAGATTGGTTAAAAACCCTAATTGGACAAGAATTAGCTTAGGGAGGACGAAAATAACCTAAATGTTCATTCAATGACAAAAAACACCTATTGGATGCACAAGATTGGTTAAAAACCCTAATTGGACAAGAATAAGTTTAGGGAGGAAGAAAATGACCTATTTGTTCATCCAATGACACAAAAACACTAATTGGATACACAAGATTGGTTAAAAACCCTAATTGGACAAGATTAAGTGTAGTGAGGACGAAAATGACCTAAATATTCATCCAATGACACAAAACACCTATTGGATACACAAGATTGGTTAAAAACCCTAATTGGACAAGATTAAGTGTAGGGAGGACGAAAATGACCTAAATATTCATCCAATGACACAAAACACCTATTGGATACACAAGATTGGTTAAAAACCCTAATTGGACAAGATAAAGTGTAGGGAGGACAAAAATGACCTAAATGTTCATCCAATGACACAAAACGCCTATTGGATGCACAAGATTGGTTAAAAACCCTAATTGGACAAGATTAAGTGTAGGGAGGACGAAAATGACCTAAATATTCATCCCATGACATAAAACACCTATTGAATGCACAAGATTGGTTAAAAACCCTAATTGGACAAGAATTAGCCTAGGGAAGACGAAAATGACCTAATTGTTCATCCAATGACACAAAAACACCCATTGGATGTACAAGATTGGTTAAAAACCATAATTGGACAAGATTAAGTGTTGGGAGGACAAAAATGACCTAAATGTTCATCCAATAACACAAAACACCTATTGGATGCACAAGATTGGTTAAAAACCCTAATTGGACAAGAATTAGCTTAGGGAGGACGAAAATGACCTAAATGTTCATCCAATGACAAAAAACACCTATTGGATGCACAAGATTGGTTAAAAACCCTAATTGGACAAGAATAAGTTTAGGGAGGAAGAAAATGACCTATTTGTTCATCCAATGACACAAAAACACTAATTGGATGCACACGATTCGTTAGAAAGCCTAATTGGACAAGATAAAGTGTAGGGAGGACGAAAATGACCTAAATTTTCATTCAATGACACAAAACGCCTATTGGAGTCACAAGATTGGTTAAAAACCCTAATTGGACAAGATTAAGTGTATGGAGGACGAAAATGACCTAAATATTCATCCAATGACATAAAACACCTATTGGATGCACAAGATTGGTTAAAAACCCTAATTGGACAAGAATTAGCCTAGGGAAGACGAAAATGACCTAATTGTTCATCCAATGACACAAAAACACCCATTGGATGTACAAGATTGGTTAAAAACCCTAATTGGACAAGATAAAGTGTTGGGAGGACAAAAATGACCTAAATGTTCATCCAATGACACAAAACACCTATTGGATGCACAAGATTGGTTAAAAACATTAATTGGACAAGAATTAGCTTAGGGAGGACGAAAATGACCTAAATGTTCATTCAATGACAAAAAACACCTATTGGATGCACAAGATTGGTTAAAAACCCTAATTGGACAAGAATAAGTTTAGGGAGGAAGAAAATGACCTATTTGTTCATCCAATGACACAAAAACACTAATTGGATGCACACGACTCGTTAGAAAGCCTAATTGAACAAGATAAAGTGTAGGGAGGACGAAAATGACCTAAATTTTCATTCAATGACACAAAACACCTATTGGATGCACAAGATTAGTTAAAAACCCTAATTGGACAAGATTAAGTGTAGGGAGGACGAAAATGACCTAAATATTCATCCAATGACATAAAACACCTATTGGATGCACAAGATTGGTTAAAAACCCTAATTGGACAATATTAAGTGTAGGGAGGATGAAAATGACCTAAATTTTCATTCAATGACACAAAACACCTATTGGATGCACAAGATTAGTTAAAAACCCTAATTGGACAAGATTAAGTGTAGGGAGGACGAAAATGACCTAAATATTCATCCAATGACATAAAACACCTATTGGATGCACAAGATTGGTTAAAAACCCTAATTGGACAAGAATTAGACTAGGGAGGACGAAAATGACCTAATTGTTCATCCAATGACACAAAAACACCCATTGGATGCACAAGATTGGTTAAAAACCCTAATTGGACAAGATAAAGTGTTGGGAGGACAAAAATGACCTAAATGTTCATCCAATGACATAAAACACCTATTGGATGCACAAGATTGGTTAAAAACACTAATTGGACAAGATTGAGTGTAGGGACGACGAAAATGACCTAAATATTCATCCAATGACATAAAACACCTATTGGATGCACAAGATTGGTTAAAAACCCTAATTGGACAAGATTAAGTGTAGGGAGGACGAAAATGACCTAAATATTCATCCAATGACATAAAACACCTATTGGATGCACAACATTGGTTAAAAACCCTAATTGGACAAGATTAAGTGTATGGAGGACGAAAATGACCTAAATATTCATCCAATGACATAAAACACCTATTGGATGCACAAGATTGGTTAAAAACCCTAATTGGACAAGATTAAGTGTAGGGAGGACGAAAATGACCTAAATATTCATCCAATGACATAAAACACCTATTGGATGCACAAGATCGGTTAAAAACCCTAATTGGACAAGATTAAGTGTAGGGAGGACGAAAACGACCTAAATGTTCATCCAATGACAGAAAACACCTATTGGATGCACAAGATTGGTTAAAAACCCTAATTGGACATGATTGAGTGTAGGGAGGACGAAAATGACCTAAATATTCAACCAATGACGCAAAAGACCTATTGGATGCACAAGATTGGTTAAAAACCCTAATTTGACAAGAATTAGCCTTGGGAGGACAAAAATGACCTAATTGTTCATCCAATGATACAAAAACACCAATTAGATGCACAAGATTGGTTAAAAACCCTAATTGGACAAGAATTATCCTAAGGAGGACGAAAATGACCTAATTGTTCATCCAATGACACAAAACACCTATTGGATGCACAAGATTGGTTAAAAACCCTAATTGGACAAGAATTAGCCTAGGGAGGATGAAAATGACCTAAATTTTCATTCAATGACACAAAACACCTATTGGATGCACAAGATTAGTTAAAAACCCTAATTGGACAAGATTAAGTGTAGGGAGGACGAAAATGACCTAAATATTCATCCAATGACATAAAACACCTATTGGATGCACAAGATTGGTTAAAAACCCTAATTGGACAAGATTAAGTGTAGGGAGGACGAAAATGACCTAAATATTCATCCAATGACATAAAACACCTATTGGATGCACCAGATTGGTTAAAAACCCTAATTGGACAAGATTAAGTGTAGGGAAGACGAAAATGACCTAAATATTCATCTAATGACATAAAACACCTATTGGATGCACAAGATTGGTTAAAAACCCTAATTGGACAAGAATTAGCCTAGGGAGGATGAAAATGACCTAAATGTTCATTCAATGACACAAAACACCTATTGGATGCACAAGATTGGTTAAAAACCCTAATTGGACAAGATTAAGTTTAGGGAGGAAGAAAATGACCTATTTGTTAATCCAATGACACAAAAACACCAATTGGATGCACACGATTGGTCAGAAACCCTAATTGGACAAGATAAAGTGTAGGGAGGTCGAAAATGACCTAAATTTTCATCCAATGACACAAAACCACCTATTGGATGCACAAGTTTGGTTAAAAACCCTAATTGGAAAAGATTAAGTGTAGGGAGGACGAAAATGACCTAAATGTTCATCCAATGACACAAAAACACCTATTGGATGCACAAGATTGGTTAAAAACCCTAATTGGACAAGAATAAGTGTAGGGAGGACAAAAATGACCTAAATATTCATCCAATGACACAAAACGCCTATTGGATGCACAAGATTGGTTAAAAACCCTAATTGGACAAGATTGAGTGTAGGGAGGACGAAAATGACCTGATTGTTCATCCAATGGCACAAAAACACCTATTGGATGCACAAGATTGGTTAAAAACCCTAATTGGACAAGATAAAGTGTAGGGAGGACAAAAATGACCTAAATGTTCATCCAATGACACAAAACGCCTATTGGATGCACAAGATTGGTTAAAAACCCTAATTGGACAAGATTAAGTGTATGGAGGACGAAAATGACCTAAATATTCATCCAATGACATAAAACACCTATTGGATGCACAAGATTGGTTAAAAACCCTAATTGGACAAGAATTAGCCTAGGGAAGACGAAAATGACCTAATTGTTCATCCAATGACACAAAAACACCCATTGGATGTACAAGATTGGTTAAAAACCATAATTGGACAAGATTAAGTGTAGGGAGGACAAAAATGACCTAAATGTTCATCCAATAACACAAAACACCTATTGGATGCACAAGATTGGTTAAAAACCCTAATTGGACAAGAATTAGCTTAGGGAGGACGAAAATGACCTAAATGTTCATTCAATGACAAAAAACACCTATTGGATGCACAAGATTGGTTAAAAACCCTAATTGGACAAGAATAAATTTAGGGAGGAAGAAAATGACCTATTTGTTCATCCAATGACACAAAAACACTAATTGGATGCACACGATTCGTTAGAAAGCCTAATTGGACAAGATAAAGTGTAGGGAGGACGAAAATGACCTAAATTTTCATTCAATGACACAAAACGCCTATTGGATGCACAAGATTGGTTAAAAACCCTAATTGGACAAGATTAAGTGTATGGAGGACGAAAATGACCTAAATATTCATCCAATGACATAAAACACCTATTGGATGCACAAGATTGGTTAAAAACCCTAATTGGACAAGAATTAGCCTAGGGAAGACGAAAATGACCTAATTGTTCATCCAATGACACAAAAACACCCATTGGATGTACAAGATTGGTTAAAAACCATAATTGGACAAGATTAAGTGTAGGGAGGACGAAAATGACCTAAATATTCATCCAATGACATAAAACACCTATTGGATGCATAAGATTGGTTAAAAACCCTAATTGGACAAGAATTAGACTAGGGAAGACGAAAATGACCTAATTGTTAATCCAATGACACAAAACGCCTATTGGATGCACAAGATTGGTTAAAAACCCTAATTGGACAAGATTAAGTGTATGGAGGACGAAAATGACCTAAATATTCATCCAATGACATAAAACACCTATTGGATGCACAAGATTGGTTAAAAACCCTAATTGGACAAGAATTAGCTTAGGGAGGACGAAAATGACCTAAATGTTCATTCAATGACAAAAAACACCTATTGGATGCACAAGATTGGTTAAAAACCCTAATTGGACAAGAATAAATTTAGGGAGGAAGAAAATGACCTATTTGTTCATCCAATGACACAAAAACACTAATTGGATGCACACGATTCGTTAGAAAGCCTAATTGGACAAGATAAAGTGTAGGGAGGACGAAAATGACCTAAATTTTCATTCAATGACACAAAACGCCTATTGGATGCACAAGATTGGTTAAAAACCCTAATTGGACAAGATTAAGTGTAGGGAGGACGAAAATGACCTAAATATTCATCCAATGACATAAAACACCTATTGGATGCACAAGATTGGTTAAAAACCCTAATTGGACAAGAATTAGCCTAGGGAAGACGAAAATGACCTAATTGTTCGTCCAATGACACAAAAACACCCATTGGATGTACAAGATTGGTTAAAAATCATAATTGGACAAGATTAAGTGTTGGGAGGACAAAAATGACCTAAATGTTCATCCAATGACACAAAACACCTATTGGATGCACAAGATTGGTTAAAAACCCTAATTGGACAAGAATTAGCTTAGGGAGGACGAAAATGACCTAAAGGTTCATTCAATGACAAAAAACACCTATTGGATGCACAAGATTGGTTAAAAACCCTAATTGGACAAGAATAAGTTTAGGGAGGAAGAAAATGACCTATATGTTAATCCAATGACACAAAAACACGAATTGGTACACACGATTGGTCAGAAACCCTAATTGGACAAGATAAAGTGTAGGGAGGACGAAAATACCTAAATTTTCATCCAATGACATAAACCACCTATTGGATGCACAAGTTTGGTTAAAAACCCTAATTGGAAAAGATTAAGTGTAGGGAGGACGAAAATGACCTAAATGTTCATCCAATGACACAAAAACACCTATTGGATGCACAAGATTGGTTAAAAACCCTAATTGGACAAGAATAAGTGTAGGGAGGACGAAAATGACCTAAATATTCATCCAATGACATAAAACACCTATTGGATGCACAAGATTGGTTAAAAACCCTAATTGGACAAGAATAAGTTTAGGGAGGAAGAAAATGACCTATTTGTTCATCCAATGACACAAAAACACCAATTGGATGCACACGATTGGATAGAAACCCTAATTGGACAAGATAAAGTGTAGGGAGGACGAAAATGACCTAAATTTTCATCCAATGACACAAAACACCTATTGGATGCACAAGATTATTTAAAAACCCTAATTGGACAAGATTAAGTGTAGGGAGGACGAAAATGACCTAAATATTCATCCAATGACATAAAACACCTATTGGATGCACAAGATTGGTTAAAAACCCTAATTGGACAAGAATTAGTCTAGGGAGGACGAAAATGACCTAAATGTTCACACAATGACACAAAACACCTATTGGATGCACAAGATTGGTTAAAAACCCTAATTGGACAAGAATAGGTGTAGGGAGGACGAAAATGACCTAAATATTCATCCAATGACATAAAACACCTATTCGATGCACAAGATTGGTTAAAAACCCTAATTGGAAAAGAATTTTTCTAGGGAGGACGAAAATGACCTAAATGTTCTTCCAATGACACAAAACACCTATTGGATGCACAAGATTGGTTAAAAACCCTAATTGGACAAGATTAAGTGTAGGGAGGACGAAAATGACCTAAATATTCATCCAATGACATAAAACACCCATTGGATGCACAAGATTGGTTAAAAACCCTAATTGGACAAGAATTTGTCTAGGGAGGACGAAAATGACCTAAATGTTCACACAATGACACAAAACACCTATTGGATGCACAAGATTGGTTAAAAACCCTAATTGGACAAGAATAAGTGTAGGGAGGACGAAAATGACCTAAATATTCATCCAATGACATAAAACACCTATTGGATGCACAAGATTGGTTAAAAACCCTAATTGGACAAGATTAAGTGTAGGGAGGACGAAAATGACCTAAATGTTCATCCAATGACACAAAACACCTATTGGATGCACAAGATTGGTTAGAAACCCTAATTGGACAAGATAAAGTGTAGGGAGGCCGAAAATGACCTAAATGTTCATCCAATGACACAAGACACCTATTGGATGCACCAGATTGGTTAAACACCCTAATTGGACAAGATTAAGTGTAGGGAGGACGAAAATGACCTAAATGTTCATCCAATGACACAAAAACACCAATTGGATGCACAAGATTGGTTAGAAACCCTAATTGGACAAGATAAAGTGTAGGGAGGACGAAAATGACCTAAATGTTCATCCAATGACAGAAAACACCTATTGGATGCACAAGATTGGTTAAAAACCCTAATTGGACAAGATTGAATGTAGGGAGGACGAAAATGACCTAATTGTTCATCCAATGGCACAAAAACACCTATTGGATGCACAAGATTGGTTAAAAACCCTAATTGGACAAGATAAAGTGTAGGGAGGACAAAAATGACCTAAATGTTCATCCAATGACACAAAACGCCTATTGGATGCACAAGATTGGTTAAAAACCTTAATTGGATAAGATTAAGTGTCGGGAGGACGAAAATGACCTAAATATTCACCCAATGACATAAAACACCTATTGGAGGCACAAGATTGGTTAAAAATCCAAATTGGACACGAATTAGCCTAGGGAAGACGAAAATGACCTAATTGTTATCCAATGACACAAAAACACCAATTGGATGCACACGATTCGTTAGAAACCCTAATTGGACAAGATAAAGTGTAGGGAGGACGAAAATGACCTCAATTTTCATTCAATGACACAAAACACCTATTGGATGCACAAGATTAGTTAAAAACCCTAATTGGACAAGATTAAGTGTAGGGAGGACGAAAATGACCTAAATATTCATCCAATGACATAAAACACCTATTGGATGCACAAGATTGGTTAAAAACCCTAATTGGACAAGGTTAAGTGTAGGGAGGACGAAAATGAACTAAATATTCATCCAATGACATAAAACACCTATTGGATGCACAAGATTGGTTAAAAACCCTAATTGGACAAGATTAAGTGTAGGGAGGACGAAAATGACCTAAATATTCATCCAATGACATAAAACACCTATTGGATGTACAAGATTGGTTAAAAACCCTAATTGGACAAGAATTAGCCTAGGGAGGACGAAAATGACCTAATTGTTCATCCAATGACACAAAAACACCCATTGGATGCACAAGATTGGTTAAAAACCCTAATTGGACAAGATTAAGTGTAGGGAGGACGAAAATGACCTAAATATTCATCCAATGACATCAAACACCTATTGGATGCACAAGATTGGTTAAAAACCCTAATTGAACAAGAATTTGTTTAGGGAGGACGAAAATGACCTAAATATTCATCCAATGACATAAAACACCTATTGGATGCACAAGATTGGTTAAAAACCCTAATTGGACAAGATTAAGTGTAGGGAGGACGAAAATGACCTAAATATTCATCCAATGACATAAAACACCTATTGGATGCACAAGATTGGTTAAAAACCCTAATTGGACAAGATTAAGTGTAGGGAGGACGAAAATGACCTAAATATTCATCCAATGACATAAAACACCTATTGGATGCACAACATTGGTTAAAAACCCTAATTGGACAAGATTAAGTGTAGGGAGGATGAAAATGACCTAAATATTCATCCAATGACATAAAACACCTATTGGATGCACAAGATTGGTTAAAAACCCTAATTGGACAAGATTAAGTGTAGGGAGGACGAAAATGACCTAAATATTCATCCAATGACACAAAACACCTATTGGATGCACAAGATTGGTTAAAAACACTAATTGGAAAAGAATTAGCCTAGGGAGGACGAAAATGACCTAATTGTTCATCCAATGGCACAAAAACACCTATTGGATGCACAAGATTGGTTAAAAACCCTAATTGGACAAGATAAAGTGCAGGGAGGACAAAAATGACCTAAATGTTCATCCAATGACACAAAACGCCTATTGGATGCACAAGATTGGTTAAAAACCGTAATTGGATAAGATTAAGTGTAGGGAGGACGAAAATGACCTAAATATTCATCCAATGACATAAAACACCTATTGGATACACAAGATTGGTTAAAAACCCTAATTGGACAAGATTAAGTGTAGGGAGGACGAAAATGACCTAAATATTCATCCAATGACACAAAACACCTATTGGATGCACAAGATTGGTTAAAAACCCTAATTGGAAAAGAATTAGCCTAGGGAGGACGAAAATGACCTAATTGTTCATCCAATGGCACAAAAACACCTATTGGATGCACAAGATTGGTTAAAAACCCTAATTGGACAAGATTAAGTGTATGGAGGACGAAAATGACCTAAATATTCATCCAATGACATAAAACACCTATTGGATGCACAAGATTGGTTAAAAACCCTAATTGGACAAGAATTAGCCTAGGGAAGACGAAAATGACCTAATTGTTCATCCAATGACACAAAAACACCCATTGGATGTACAAGATTGGTTAAAAACCATAATTGGACAAGATTAAGTGTAGGGAGGACGAAAATGACCTAAATATTCATCCAATGACATAAAACACCTATTGGATGCACAAGATTGGTTAAAAACCCAAATTGGACAAGAATTAGCCTAGGGAAGACGAAAATGACCTAATTGTTCATCCAATGACACAAAAACACCTATTGGATGCACAAGATTGGTTAAAAACCCTAATTGGACAAGATTAAGTGTTGGGAGGACAAAAATGACCTAAATGTTCATCCAATGACACAAAACACCTATTGGATGCACAAGATTGGTTAAAAACCCTAATTGGACAAGAATTAGCCTAGGGAGGACGAAAATGACCTAAATGTTCAATCAATGACACAAAACACCTATTGGATGCACAAGATTGGTTAAAAACCGTAATTGGATAAGATTAAGTCTAGGGAGGACGAAAATGACCTAAATATTCATCCAATAACATAAAACAGCTATTGGATGCACATGATTGGTTAAAAACCCTAATTGGACAAGAATTAGCTTAGGGAGGACGAAAATGACCTAAATGTTCATTCAATGACAAATAACACCTATTGGATGCACAAGATTGGTTAAAAACCCTAATTGGACAAGAATAAGTTTAGGGAGGAAGAAAATGACCTATTTGTTCATCCAATGACACAAAAACACTAATTGGATGCACACGATTCGTTAGAAAGCCTAATTGGACAAGATAAAGTGTAGGGAGGACGAAAATGACCTAAATTTTCATTCAATGACACAAAACGCCTATTGGATGCACAAGATTGGTTAAAAACCCTAATTGGACAAGATTAAGTGTATGGAGGACGAAAATGACCTAAATATTCATCCAATGACATAAAACACCTATTGGATGCACAAGATTGGTTAAAAACCCTAATTGGACAAGAATTAGCTTAGGGAGGACGAAAATGACCTAAATGTTCATTCAATGACAAAAAACACCTATTGGATGCACAAGATTGGTTAAAAACCCTAATTGGACAAGAATAAATTTAGGGAGGAAGAAAATGACCTATTTGTTCATCCAATGACACAAAAACACTAATTGGATGCACACGATTCGTTAGAAAGCCTAATTGGACAAGATAAAGTGTAGGGAGGACGAAAATGACCTAAATTTTCATTCAATGACACAAAACACCTATTGGATGCACAAGATTAGTTAAAAACCCTAATTGGACAAGATTAAGTGTAGGGAGGACGAAAATGACCTAAATATTCATCCAATGACATAAAACACCTATTGGATGCACAAGATTGGTTAAAAACCCTAATTGGACAAGAATTAGCCTAGCGAGGACGAAAATGACCTAATTGTTCATCCAATGACACAAAAACACCCATTGGATGTACAAGATTGGTTAAAAACCCTAATTGTACATGATAAAGTGTTGGGAGGACAAAAAGGACCTAAATGTTCATCGAATGACACAAAACGCCTATTGGATGCACAAGATTGGTTAAAAACCCTAATTGGACAAGATTAAGTGTAGGGAGGACGAAAATGACCTAAATATTCATCCAATGACATAAAACACCTATTGGATGCACAAGATTGGTTAAAAACCCTAATTGGACAAGATTAAGTGTAGGGAGGACGAAAATGACCTAAATATTCATCCAATGACATAAAACATCTATTGGATGCACAAGATTGGTTAAAAACCCTAATTGGACAAGATTAAGTGTAGGGAGGACGAAAATGACCTAAATATTCATCCAATGACATAAAACACCTATTGGATGCACAAGATTGGTTAAAATCCCTAATTGGACAAGAATTTTTCTAGGGAGGACGAAAATGACCTAAATGTTCACACAATGACACAAAACACCTATTGGATGCACAAGATTGGTTAAAAACCCTAATTGGACAAGAATAAGTGTAGGAAGGACGAAAATGACCTAAATATTCATCCAATGACATAAAACACCTATTGGATGCACAAGATTGGTTAAAAACCCTAATTGGACAAGAATTTGTCTAGGGAGGACGAAAATGACCTAAATGTTCATCCAATGACACAAAACACCTATTGGATGCACAAGATCGGTTAAAAACCCTAATTGGACAAGATGAAGGGTAGGGAGGACGAAAATGACCTAAATATTCATCCGATGACAGAAAACACCTATTGGATGCACAAGATTGGTTAAAAACCCTAATTGGACAAGAATTAGCCTAGGGAGGACGAAAATGACCTAATTGTTCATCCAATGACACAAAAACACGCATTGGATGCACAAGATTGGTTAAAAACCCTAATTGGACAAGATTAAGTGTAGGGAGGACGAAAATGACCTAAATATTCATCCAATGACATAAAACACCTATTGGATGCACAAGATTGGTTAAAAACCCTAATTGGACAAGGTTAAGTGTAGGGAGGACGAAAATGACCTAAATATTCATCCAATGACATAAAACACCTATTGGATGCACAAGATTGGTTAAAAACCCTAATTGGACAAGATTAAGTGTAGGGAGGACGAAAATGACCTAAATATTCATCCAATGACATAAAACACCTATTGGAAGCACAAGATTGGTTAAAAACCCTAATTGGACAAGATTAAGTGTAGGGAGGACGAAAATGACCTAAATATTCATCCAATGACATAAAACACCTATTGGATGCACAACATTGGTTAAAAACCCTAATTGGACAAGATTAAGTGTAGGGAGGACGAAAATGACCTAAATATTCATCCAATGACATAAAACACCTATTGGATGCACAAGATTGGTTAAAAACCCTAATTGGACAAGATTAAGTGTAGGGAGGACGAAAATGACCTAAATATTCATCCAATGACATAAAACACCTATTGGATGCACAACATTGGTTAAAAACCCTAATTGGACAAGATTAAGAGTAGGGAGGACGAAAATGACCTAAATATTCATCCAATGACATAAAACACCTATTGGATGCACAAGATTGGTTAAAAACCCTAATTGGACAAGATTAAGTGTAGGGAGGACGAAAATGACCTAAATATTCATCCAATGACATAAAACACCTATTGGATGCACATGATTGGTTAAAAACCCTAATTGGACAAGAATTAGCCTAGGGAAGACGAAAATGACCTAATTGTTCATCCAATGACACAAAAACACCCATTGGATATACAAGATTGGTTAAAAACCATAATTGGACAAGATTAAGTGTAGGGAGGACGAAAATGACCTAAATATTCATCCAATGACATAAAACACCTATTGGATGCACAAGATTGGTTAAAAACCCTAATTGGACAAGAATTAGCTTAGGGAGGACGAAAATGACCTAAATGTTCATTCAATGACAAAAAACACCTATTGGATGCACAAGATTGGTTAAAAACCCTAATTGGACAAGAATAAGTTTAGGGAGGAAGAAAATGACCTATTTGTTCATCCAATGACACAAAAACACTAATTGGATGCACACGATTCGTTAGAAAGCCTAATTGGACAAGATAAAGTGTAGGGAGGACGAAAATGACCTAAATTTTCATTCAATGACACAAAACGCCTATTGGATGCACAAGATTGGTTAAAAACCCTAATTGGACAAGATTAAGTGTATGGAGGACGAAAATGACGTAAATATTCATCCAATGACATAAAACACCTATTGGATGCACAAGATTGGTTAAAAACCCTAATTGGACAAGAATTAGCCTAGGGAAGACGAAAATGACCTAATTGTTCATCCAATGACACAAAAACACCCATTGGATGTACAAGATTGGTTAAAAACCCTAATTGGACAAGATAAAGTGTAGGGAGGACAAAAATGACCTAAATGTTCATCCAATGACACAAAACGCCTATTGGATGCACAAGATTGGTTAAAAACCGTAATTGGATAAGATTAAGTGTAGGGAGGACGAAAATGACCTAAATATTCATCCAATGACATAAAACACCTATTGGATACACAAGATTGGTTAAAAACCCTAATTGGACAAGATTAAGTGTAGGGAGGACGAAAATGACCTAAATATTCATCCAATGACACAAAACACCTATTGGATGCACAAGATTGGTTAAAAACACTAATTGGAAAAGATTTAGCCTAGGGAGGACGAAAATGACCTAATTGTTCATCCAATGGCACAAAAACACCTATTGGATGCACAAGATTGGTTAAAAACCCTAATTCGTCAAGCTTAAGTGTAGGGAGGACGAAAATGACCTAAATATTCATCCAATGACATAAAACACCTATTGGATGCACAAGATTGGTTAAAAACCCTAATTGGACAAGATTAAGTGTAGGGAGGACGAAAATGACCTAAATATTCATCCAATGACATAAAACACCCATTGGATGCACAAGATTGGTTAAAAACACTAATTGGAAAAGAATTAGCCTAGGGAGGACAAAAATGACCTAAATGTTCATCAATGGCACAAAACTCCTATTGGATGCACAAGATTGGTTAAAAACCGTAATTGGATAAGATTAAGTGTAGGGAGGACGAAAATGACCTAAATATTCATCCAATGACATAAAACACCTATTGGATGCACAAGATTGGTTAAAAACCCAAATTGGACAAGAATTAGCCTAGGGAAGACGAAAATGACCTAATTGTTCATCCAATGACACAAAAACATCTATTGGATGCACAAGATTGGTTAAAAACCCTAATTGGACAAGATTAAGTGTTGGGAGGACAAAAATGACCTAAATGTTCATCCAATGACACAAAACACCTATTGGATGCACAAGATTGGTTAAAAACCCTAATTGGACAAGAATTAGCCTAGGGAGGATGAAAATGACCTAAATGTTCATTCAATGACACAAAACACCTATTGGATGCACAAGATTGGTTAAAAACCCTAATTGGACAAGATTAAGTTTAGGGAGGAAGAAAATGACCTATTTGTTAATCCAATGACACAAAAACACCAATTGGATGCACACGATTGGTCAGAAACCCTAATTGGACAAGATAAAGTGTAGGGAGGTCGAAAATGACCTAAATTTTCATCCAATGACACAAAACCACCTATTGGATGCACAAGTTTGGTTAAAAACCCTAATTGGAAAAGATTAAGTGTAGGGAGGACGAAAATGACCTAAATGTTCATCCAATGACACAAAAACACCTATTGGATGCACAAGATTGGTTAAAAACCCTAATTGGACAAGAATAAGTGTAGGGAGGACAAAAATGACCTAAATATTCATCCAATGACACAAAACGCCTATTGGATGCACAAGATTGGTTAAAAACCCTAATTGGACAAGATTGAGTGTAGGGAGGACGAAAATGACCTGATTGTTCATCCAATGGCACAAAAACACCTATTGGATGCACAAGATTGGTTAAAAACCCTAATTGGACAAGATAAAGTGTAGGGAGGACAAAAATGACCTAAATGTTCATCCAATGACACAAAACGCCTATTGGATGCACAAGATTGGTTAAAAACCCTAATTGGACAAGATTAAGTGTATGGAGGACGAAAATGACCTAAATATTCATCCAATGACATAAAACACCTATTGGATGCACAAGATTGGTTAAAAACCCTAATTGGACAAGAATTAGCCTAGGGAAGACGAAAATGACCTAATTGTTCATCCAATGACACAAAAACACCCATTGGATGTACAAGATTGGTTAAAAACCCTAATTGGACAAGATAAAGTGTAGGGAGGACGAAAATGACCTAAATATTCATCCAATGACATAAAACACCTATTGGATGCACAAGATTGGTTAAAAACCCTAATTGGACAAGAATTAGCTTAGGGAGGACGAAAATGACCTAAATGTTCATTCAATGACAAAAAACACCTATTGGATGCACAAGATTGGTTAAAAACCCTAATTGGACAAGAATAAGTTTAGGGAGGAAGAAAATGACCTATTTGTTCATCCAATGACACAAAAACACTAATTGGATGCACACGATTCGTTAGAAAGCCTAATTGGACAAGATAAAGTGTAGGGAGGACGAAAATGACCTAAATTTTCATTCAATGACACAAAACACCTATTGGATGCACAAAATTACTTAAAAACCCTAATTGGACAAGATTAAGTGTAGGGAGGACGAAAATGACCTAAATATTCATCCAATGACATAAAACACCTATTGGATGCACAAGATTGGTTAAAAACACTAATTGGAAAAGAATTAGCCTAGGTAGGACGAAAATGACCTAATTGTTCATCCAATGGCACAAAAACACCTATTGGATGCACAAGATTGGTTAAAAACCCTAATTGGACAAGATTAAGTGTATGGAGGACGAAAATGACCTAAATATTCATCCAATGACATAAAACACCTATTGGATGCACAAGATTGGTTAAAAACCCTAATTGGACAAGAATTAGCCTAGGGAAGACGAAAATGACCTAATTGTTCATCCAATGACACAAAAACACCCATTGGATGTACAAGATTGGTTAAAAACCATAATTGGACAAGATTAAGTGTAGGGAGGACGAAAATGACCTAAATATTCATCCAATGACATAAAACACCTATTGGATGCACAAGATTGGTTAAAAACCCTAATTGGACAAGAATTAGCTTAGGGAGGACGAAAATGACCTAAATGTTCATTCAATGACAAAAAACACCTATTGGATGCACAAGATTGGTTAAAAACCCTAATTGGACAAGAATAAATTTAGGGAGGAAGAAAATGACCTATTTGTTCATCCAATGACACAAAAACACTAATTGGATGCACACGATTCGTTAGAAAGCCTAATTGGACAAGATAAAGTGTAGGGAGGACGAAAATGACCTAAATTTTCATTCAATGACACAAAACACCTATTGGATGCACAAGATTAGTTAAAAACCCTAATTGGACAAGATTAAGTGTAGGGAGGACGAAAATGACCTAAATATTCATCCAATGACATAAAACACCTATTGGATGCACAAGATTGGTTAAAAACACTAATTGGAAAAGAATTAGCCTAGGGAGGACGAAAATGACCTAATTGTTCATCCAATGGCACAAAAACACCTATTGGATGCACAAGATTGGTTAAAAACCCTAATTCGACAAGATAAAGTGTAGGGAGGACAAAAATGACCTAAATGTTCATCCAATGACACAAAACGCCTATTGGATGCACAAGATTGGTTAAAAACCTTAATTGGATAAGATTAAGTGTCGGGAGGACGAAAATGACCTAAATATTCACCCAATGACATAAAACACCTATTGGAGGCACAAGATTGGTTAGAAACCCAAATTGGACAAGAATTAGCCTAGGGAAGACGAAAATGACCTAATTGTTATCCAATGACATAAAAACACCCATTGGATGTACAAGATTGGTTAAAAACCCTAATTGGACAAGATTAAGAGTTGGGAGGACAAAAATGACGTAAATGTTCATCCAATGACACAAAACACCAATTGGATGTACACGATTGGTTAGAAACCCTAATTGGACAAGATAAAGTGTAGGGAGGACGAAAATGACCTAAATGTTCATCCAATGACAGAAAACACCTATTGGATGCACAAGATTGGTTAAAAACCCTAATTGGACAAGATTGAATGTAGGGAGGACGAAAATGACCTAATTGTTCATCCAATGGCACAAAAACACCTATTGGATGCACAAGATTGGTTAAAAACCCTAATTGGACAAGATAAAGTGTAGGGAGGACGAAAATGACCTAAATGTTCATCCAATGACACAAAACACCTATTGGATGCACAAGATTGGTTAAAAACCCTAATTGGACAAGAATTATCATAGGGAGGACGAAAATGACCTAATTGTTCATCCAATGACACAAAACACCTATTGGATGCACAAGATTGGTTAAAAACCCTAATTGGATAAGAATTAGCCTAAGGAGGACGAAAATGACCTAAATGTTCATCCAATGACACAAAACACCTATTGGATGCACAAGATTGGTTAAAAACCCTAATTGGATAAGAATTAGCCTAAGGAGGACGAAAATGACCTAAATGTTCATCCAATGACACAAAACACCTATTGGATGCACAAGATTGGTTTTAAACCCTAATTGGACAAGAATTATCAAAGGGAGAACGAAAATGACCTAATTGTTCATCCAATGACACAAAAACACCAATTGGATGCACAAGATTGGTTAGAAACCCTAATTGGACAAGATTAAGTGTAGGGAGGACGAAAATGACGTAAATGTTCATCCAATGACACAAAACACCTATTGGATGCACAAGATTGGTTAAAAACCCTAATTGGACAAGAATTAGCCTAGGGAGGACGAAAATGACCTAAATGTTCATCCAATGACACAAAACACCTATTGGATGCACAAGATTGGTTAAAAACCCTAATTGGACAAGATAAAGTGTAGGGAGGACAAAAATGACCTAAATGTTCATCCAATGACACAAAACGCCTATTGGATGCACAAGATTGGTTAAAAACCGTAATTGGATAAGATTAAGTGTAGGGAGGACGAAAATGACCTAAATATTCATCCAATAACATAAAACACCTATTGGATGCACAAGATTGGTTAAAAACCCAAATTGGACAAGAATTAGCCTAGGGAAGACGAAAATGGCCTAATTGTTCATCCAATGACACAAAAACACCTATTGGATGCACAAGATTGGTTAAAAACCCTAATTGGACAAGATTAAGTGTTGGGAGGACAAAAATGACCTAAATGTTCATCCAATGACACAAAACACCTATTGGATGCACAAGATTGGTTAAAAACCCTAATTGGACAAGAATTAGCCTAGGGAGGATGAAAATGACCTAAATGTTCATTCAATGACACAAAACACCTATTGGATGCACAAGATTGGTTAAAAACCCTAATTGGACAAGATTAAGTTTAGGGAGGAAGAAAATGACCTATTTGTTAATCCAATGACACAAAAACACCAATTGGATGCACACGATTGGTCAGAAACCCTAATTGGACAAGATAAAGTGTAGGGAGGTCGAAAATGACCTAAATTTTCATCCAATGACACAAAACCACCTATTGGATGCACAAGTTTGGTTAAAAACCCTAATTGGAAAAGATTAAGTGTAGGGAGGACGAAAATGACCTAAATGTTCATCCAATGACACAAAAACACCTATTGGATGCACAAGATTGGTTAAAAACCCTAATTGGACAAGAATAAGTGTAGGGAGGACAAAAATGACCTAAATATTCATCCAATGACACAAAACGCCTATTGGATGCACAAGATTGGTTAAAAACCCTAATTGGACAAGATTGAGTGTAGGGAGGACGAAAATGACCTGATTGTTCATCCAATGGCACAAAAACACCTATTGGATGCACAAGATTGGTTAAAAACCCTAATTGGACAAGATAAAGTGTAGGGAGGACAAAAATGACCTAAATGTTCATCCAATGACACAAAACGCCTATTGGATGCACAAGATTGGTTAAAAACCCTAATTGGACAAGATTAAGTGTATGGAGGACGAAAATGACCTAAATATTCATCCAATGACATAAAACACCTATTGGATGCACAAGATTGGTTAAAAACCCTAATTGGACAAGAATTAGCCTAGGGAAGACGAAAATGACCTAATTGTTCATCCAATGACACAAAAACACCCATTGGATGTACAAGATTGGTTAAAAACCATAATTGGACAAGATTAAGTGTAGGGAGGACAAAAATGACCTAAATGTTCATCCAATAACACAAAACACCTATTGGATGCACAAGATTGGTTAAAAACCCTAATTGGACAAGATAAAGTGTAGGGAGGACAAAAATGACCTAAATGTTCATCCAATGACACAAAACGCCTATTGGATGCACAAGATTGGTTAAAAACCCTAATTGGACAAGATTAAGTGTAGGGAGGACGAAAATGACCTAAATATTCATCCCATGACATAAAACACCTATTGAATGCACAAGATTGGTTAAAAACCCTAATTGGACAAGAATTAGCCTAGGGAAGACGAAAATGACCTAATTGTTCATCCAATGACACAAAAACACCCATTGGATGTACAAGATTGGTTAAAAACCATAATTGGACAAGATTAAGTGTTGGGAGGACAAAAATGACCTAAATGTTCATCCAATAACACAAAACACCTATTGGATGCACAAGATTGGTTAAAAACCCTAATTGGACAAGAATTAGCTTAGGGAGGACGAAAATAACCTAAATGTTCATTCAATGACAAAAAACACCTATTGGATGCACAAGATTGGTTAAAAACCCTAATTGGACAAGAATAAGTTTAGGGAGGAAGAAAATGACCTATTTGTTCATCCAATGACACAAAAACACTAATTGGATGCACACGATTCGTTAGAAAGCCTAATTGGACAAGATAAAGTGTAGGGAGGACGAAAATGACCTAAATTTTCATTCAATGACACAAAACGCCTATTGGAGTCACAAGATTGGTTAAAAACCCTAATTGGACAAGATTAAGTGTATGGAGGACGAAAATGACCTAAATATTCATCCAATGACATAAAACACCTATTGGATGCACAAGATTGGTTAAAAACCCTAATTGGACAAGAATTAGCCTAGGGAAGACGAAAATGACCTAATTGTTCATCCAATGACACAAAAACACCCATTGGATGTACAAGATTGGTTAAAAACCCTAATTGGACAAGATAAAGTGTAGGGAGGACAAAAATGACCTAAATGTTCATCCAATGACACAAAACGCCTATTGGATGCACAAGATTGGTTAAAAACCGTAATTGGATAAGATTAAGTGTAGGGAGGACGAAAATGACCTAAATATTCATCCAATGACATAAAACACCTATTGGATGCACAAGATTGGTTAAAAACCCAAATTGGACAAGAATTAGCCTAGGGAAGACGAAAATGACCTAATTGTTCATCCAATGACACAAAAACACATATTGGATGCACAAGATTGGTTAAAAACCCTAATTGGACAAGGTAAAGTGTAGGGAGGACAAAAATGACCTAAATGTTCATCCAATGACAGAAAACATTTATTGGATGCACAAGATTGGTTAAAAACCCTAATTGGACAAGATAAAGTGTAGGGAGGACAAAAATGACCTAAATGTTCATCCAATGACACAAAACGCCTATTGGATGCACAAGATTGGTTAAAAACCCTAATTGGACAAGATTTAGTGTAGGGAGGACGAAAATGACCTAAATATTCATCCAATGACATAAAACACCTATTGGATGCACAAGATTGGTTAAAAACCCTAATTGGACAAGAATTAGCTTAGGGAGGACGAAAATGACCTAAATGTTCATTGAATGACAAAAAACACCTATTGGATGCACAAGATTGGTTAAAAACCCTAATTGGACAAGAATAAGTTTAGGGAGGAAGAAAATGACCTATTTGTTCATCCAATGACACAAAAACACTAATTGGATGCACACGATTCGTTAGAAAGCCTAATTGGACAAGATAAAGTGTAGGGAGGACGAAAATGACCTAAATTTTCATTCAATGACACAAAACGCCTATTGGATGCATAAGATTGGTTAAAAACCCTAATTGGACAAGATTAAGTGTATGGAGGACGAAAATGACCTAAATATTCATCCAATGACATAAAACACCTATTGGATGCACAAGATTGGTTAAAAACCCTAATTGGACAAGATAAAGTGTAGGGAGGACAAAAATGACCTACTTGTTCATCCAATGACACAAAACGCCTATTGGATGCACAAGATTGGTTAAAAACCGTAATTGGATAAGATTAAGTGTAGGGAGGACGAAAATGACCTAAATATTCATCCAATGACATAAAACACCTATTGGATGCACAAGATTGGTTAAAAACCCTAATTGGACAAGGTTAAGTGTAGGGAGGACGAAAATGACCAAAATATTCATCCAATGACATAAAACACCTATTGGATGCACAAGATTGGTTAAAAACCCTAATTGGACAAGATTAAGTGTAGGGAGGACGAAAATGACCTAAATATTCATCCAATGACATAAAACACCCATTCGATGCACAAGATTGGTTAAAAACCCTAATTGGACAAGAATTTGTCTAGGGAGGACGAAAATGACCTAAATGTTCACACAATGACACAAAACACCTATTGGATGCACAAGATTGGTTAAAAACCCTAATTGGACAAGAATAGGTGTAGGGAGGACGAAAATGACCTTATTGTTCATCCAATGACACAAAAACACCAATTGGATGCACACGATTGGTTAGAAACCCTAATTGGACAAGATAAAGTGTAGGCAGGACGAAAATGACCTAAATGTTCATCCAATGACAGAAAACATTTATTGGATGCACAAGATTGGTTAAAAACCCTAATCGGACAAGATTGAATGTAGGGAGGACGAAAATGACCTAATTGTTCATCCAATGGCACAAAAACACCTATTGGATGCACAAGATTGGTTAAAAACCCTAATTGGACAAGATAAAGTGTAGGGAGGACAAAAATGACCTAAATGTTCATCCAATGACACAAAACGCCTATTGGATGCACAAGATTGGTTAAAAACCCTAATTGGACAAGATTAAGTGTAGGGAGGACGAAAATGACCTAAATATTCATCCAATGACATAAAACACCTATTGGATGTACAAGATTGGTTAAAAACCCTAATTGGACAAGAATTAGCTTAGGGAGGACGAAAATGACCTAAATGTTCATTCAATGACAAAAAACACCTATTGGATGCACAAGATTGGTTAAAAACCCTAATTGGACAAGAATAAGTTTAGGGAGGAAGAAAATGACCTATTTGTTCATCCAATGACACAAAAACACTAATTGGATGCACACGATTCGTTAGAAAGCCTAATTGGACAAGATAAAGTGTAGGGAGGACGAAAATGACCTAAATTTTCATTCAATGACACAAAACACCTATTGGATGCACAAGATTGGTTAAAAACCCTAATTGGACAAGATAAAGTGTAGGGAGGACAAAAATCACCTAAATGTTCATCCAATGACGCAAAACGCCTATTGGATGCACAAGATTGGTTAAAAACCGTAATTGGATACGATTAAGTGTAGGGAGGACGAAAATGACCTAAATATTCATCCAATAACATAAAACACCTATTGGATGCACAAGATTGGTTAAAAACCCAAATTGGACAAGAATTAGCCTAGGGAAGACGAAAATGGCCTAATTGTTCATCCAATGACACAAAAACACCTATTGGATGCACAAGATTGGTTAAAAACCCTAATTGGACAAGATTAAGTAATGGGAGGACAAAAATGACCTAAATGTTCATCCAATGACAAAAAACACCTATTGGATGCACAAGATTGGTTAAAAACCCTAATTGGACAAGAATTAGCCTAGGGAGGACGAAAATGACCTAAATGTTCATTCAATGACACAAAACACCTATTGGATGCACAAGATTGGTTAAAAACCCTAATTGGACAAGATAAAGTGTAGGGAGGACAAAAATGACCAAAATGTTCATCCAATGACACAAAACGCCTATTGGATGCACAAGATTGGTTAAAAACCGTAATTGGATAAGATTAAGTGTAGGGAGGACGAAAATGACCTAAATATTCATCCAATGACATAAAACACCTATTGGATGCACAAGATTGGTTAAAAACCCAAATTGGACAAGAATTAGCCTAGGGAAGATGAAAATGACCTAATTGTTCATCCAATGACACAAAAACACCTATTGAATGCACAAGATTGGTTAAAAACCCTAATTGGACAAGATTAAGTGTTGGGAGGACAAAAATGACCTAAATGTTCATCCAATGACACAAAACACCTATTGGATGCACAAGATTGGTTAAAAACCCTAATTGGACAAGATTGAATGTAGGGAGGACGAAAATGACCTAATTGTTCATCCAATGGCACAAAAACACCTATTGGATGCACAAGATTGGTTAAAAACCTTAATTGGACAAGATAAAGTGTAGGGAGGACAAAAATGACCTAAATGTTCATCCAATGACACAAAACGCCTATTGGATGCACAAGATTGGTTAAAAACCCTAATTGGACAAGATTAAGTGTAGGGAGGACGAAAATGACCTAAATTTTCATCCAATGACACAAAACACCTATTGGATGCACAAGATTATTTAAAAACCCTAATTAGACAAGATTAAGTGTAGGGAGGACGAAAATGACCTAAATATTCATCCAATGACATAAAACACCTATTGGATGCACAAGATTGGTTAAAAACCCTAATTGGAGAAGAATTAGCCTAGGGAGGACGAAAATGACCTAATTGTTCATCCAATGACACAAAAACACCCATTGGATGTACAAGATTGGTTAAAAACACTAATTGGACAAGATTAAGTGTTGGGAGAACAAAAATGACCTAAATGTTCGTCCAATGACACAAAACACCTATTGGATGCACAAGATTGGTTAAAAACCCTAATTGGACAAGAATTAGCCTAGGGAGGACGAAAATGACCTAAATGTTCATTCAATGACACAAAACACCTATTGGATGCACAAGATTGGTTAAAAACCCTAATTGGACTTGATTAAGTTTAGGGAGGAAGAACATGACCTATTTGTTCATCCAATGACACAAAAACACCAATTGGATGCACACGATTCGTTAGAAACCCTAATTGGACAAGATAAAGTGTAGGGAGGACGAAAATGACCTAAATTTTCATCCAATGACACAAAATACCTATTGGATGCACAAGATTATTTAAAAACCCTAATTGGACAAGATTAAGTGTAGGGAGGACGAAAATGACCTAAATATTCATCCAATGACATAAAACACCTATTGGATGCACAAGATTGGTTAAAAACCCTAATTGGACAAGATTAAGTGTTGGGAGGACAAAAATGACCTAAATGTTCATCCAATGACACAAAACGCCTATTGGATGCACAAGATTGGTTAAAAACCTTAATTGGATAAGATTAAGTGTCGGGAGAACGAAAATGACCTAAATATTCACCCAATGACATAAAACACCTATTGGAGGCACAAGATTGGTTAAAAACCCAAATTGGACAAGAATTAGCCTAGGGAAGACGAAAATGACCTAATTGTTATCCAATGACACAAAAACACCAATTGGATGCACACGATTCGTTAGAAACCCTAATTGGACAAGATAAAGTGTAGGGAGGACGAAAATGACCTCAATTTTCATTCAATGACACAAAACACCTATTGGATGCACAAGATTAGTTAAAAACCCTAATTGGACAAGATTAAGTGTAGGGAGGACGAAAATGACCTAAATATTCATCCAATGACATAAAACACCTATTGGATGCACAAGATCGGTTAAAAACCCTAATTTGACAAGAATTAGCCTTGGGAGGACAAAAATGACCTAATTGTTCATCCAATGATACAAAAACACCAATTGGATGCACAAGATTGGTTAAAAACCCTAATTGGACAAGAATTATCCTAAGGAGGACGAAAATGACCTAATTGTTCATCCAATGACACAAAAACACCTATTGGATGCACAAGTTTGGTTAAAAACCCTAATTGGACAAGATTAAGTGTAGGGAGGACGAAAATGACCTAAATATTCATCCAATGACATAAAACACCTATTGGATGCACAAGATTGGTTAAAAACCCTAATTGGACAAGAATTAGCCTAGGGTGGACGAAAATGACCTAATTGTTCATCCAATGACACAAAAACACCCATTGGATGCACAAGATTGGTTAAAAACCCTAATTGGACAAGATTAAGTGTAGGGAGGACGAAAATGACCTAAATATTCATCCAATGACATAAAACACCTATTGGATGCACAAGATTGGTTAAAAACCCTAATTGGACAAGGTTAAGTGTAGGGAGGACGAAAATGACCTAAATATTCATCCAATGACATAAAACACCTATTGGATGCACAAGATTGGTTAAAAACCCTAATTGGACAAGATTAAGTGTAGGGAGGACGAAAATGACCTAAATAGTCATCCAATGACATAAAACACCTATTGGATGCACAAGATTGGTTAAAAACCCTAATTGGACAAGAATTTGTCAAGGGAGGACGAAAATGACCTAAATGTTCACACAATGACACAAAACACCTATTGGATGCACAAGATTGGTTAAAAACCCTAATTGGACAAGAATAGGTGTAGGGAGGACGAAAATGACCTAAATATTCATCCAATGACATAAAACACCTATTCGATGCACAAGATTGGTTAAAAACCCTAATTGGAAAAGAATTTTTCTAGGGAGGACGAAAATGACCTAAATGTTCTTCCAATGACACAAAACACCTATTGGATGCACAAGATTGGTTAAAAACCCTAATTGGACAAGATTAAGTGTAGGGAGGACGAAAATGACCTAAATATTCATCCAATGACATAAAACACCCATTGGATGCACAAGATTGGTTAAAAACCCTAATTGGACAAGAATTTGTCTAGGGAGGACGAAAATGACCTAAATGTTCACACAATGACACAAAACACCTATTGGATGCACAAGATTGGTTAAAAACCCTAATTGGACAAGAATAAGTGTAGGGAGGACGAAAATGACCTAAATATTCATCCAATGACATAAAACACCTATTGGATGCACAAGATTGGTTAAAAACCCTAATTGGACAAGAATTAGCCTAGGGAGGACGAAAATGACCTAAATGTTCATTCAATGACACAAAACACCTATTGGATGCACAAGATTGGTTAAAAACCCTAATTGGACAAGATAAAGTGTAGGGAGGACAAAAATGACCAAAATGTTCATCCAATGACACAAAACGCCTATTGGATGCACAAGATTGGTTAAAAACCGTAATTGGATAAGATTAAGTGTAGGGAGGACGAAAATGACCTAAATATTCATCCAATGACATAAAACACCTATTGGATGCACAAGATTGGTTAAAAACCCAAATTGGACAAGAATTAGCCTAGGGAAGACGAAAATGACCTAATTGTTCATCCAATGACACAAAAACACCTATTGAATGCACAAGATTGGTTAAAAACCCTAATTGGACAAGATTAAGTGTTGGGAGGACAAAAATGACCTAAATGTTCATCCAATGACACAAAACACCTATTGGATGCACAAGATTGGTTAAAAACCCTAATTGGACAAGATTGAATGTAGGGAGGACGAAAATGACCTAATTGTTCATCCAATGGCACAAAAACACCTATTGGATGCAAAAGATTGGTTAAAAACCTTAATTGGACAAGATAAAGTGTAGGGAGGACAAAAATGACCTAAATGTTCATCCAATGACACAAAACGCCTATTGGATGCACAAGATTGGTTAAAAACCCTAATTGGACAAGATTAAGTGTAGGGAGGACGAAAATGACCTAAATATTCATCCCACGACATAAAACACCTATTGAATGCACAAGATTGGTTAAAAACCCTAATTGGACAAGAATTAGCCTAGGGAAGACGAAAATGACCTAATTGTTCATCCAATGACACAAAAACACCCATTGGATGTACAAGATTGGTTAAAAACCATAATTGGACAAGATTAAGTGTTGGGAGGACAAAAAATGACCTAAATGTTCATCCAATAACACAAAACACCTATTGGATGCACAAGATTGGTTAAAAACCCTAATTGGACAAGATAAAGTGTAGGGAGGACAAAAATGACCTAAATGTTCATCCAATGACACAAAACGCCTATTGGATGCACAAGATTGGTTAAAAACCCTAATTGGACAAGATTAAGTGTAGGGAGGACGAAAATGACCTAAATATTCATCCAATGACATAAAACACCTATTGGATGTACAAGATTGGTTAAAAACCCTAATTGGACAAGAATTAGCTTAGGGAGGACGAAAATGACCTAAATGTTCATTCAATGACAAAAAACACCTATTGGATGCACAAGATTGGTTAAAAACCCTAATTGGACAAGAATAAGTTTAGGGAGGAAGAAAATGACCTATTTGTTCATCCAATGACACAGAAACACTAATTGGATGCACACGATTCGTTAGAAAGCCTAATTGGACAAGAATTAGCCTAGGGAGGACGAAAATGACCTAATTGTTCATCCAATGACACAAAAACACCCATTGGATGTACAAGATTGGTTAAAAACGCTAATTGGACAAGATAAAGTGTTGGGAGGACAAAAAGCACCTAAATGTTCATCCAATGACACAAAACGCCTATTGGATGCACAAGATTGGTTAAAAACCCTAATTGGACAAGATTAAGTGTAGGGAGGACGAAAATGACCTAAATATTCATCCAATGACATAAAACACCTATTGGATGCACAAGATTGGTTAAAAACCCTAATTGGACAAGAATTAGCCTAGGGAAGACGAAAATGACCTAATTGTTCATCCAATGACACAAAAACACCCATTGGATGTACAAGATTGGTTAAAAACCATAATTGGACAAGATTAAGTGTAGGGAGGACAAAAATGACCTAAATGTTCATCCAATAACACAAAACACCTATTGGATGCACAAGATTGGTTAAAAACCCTAATTGGACAAGATAAAGTGTAGGGAGGACAAAAATGACCTAAATGTTCATCCAATGACACAAAACGCCTATTGGATGCACAAGATTGGTTAAAAACCCTAATTGGACAAGATTAAGTGTAGGGAGGATGAAAATGACCTAAATATTCATCCAATGACATAAAACACCTATTGGATGCACAAGATTGGTTAAAAACCCTAATTGGACAAGATTAAGTGTAGGGAGGACGAAAATGACCTAAATATTCATCCAATGACATAAAACACCCATTCGATGCACAAGATTGGTTAAAAACCCTAATTGGACAAGAATTTGTCTAGGGAGGACGAAAATGACCTAAATGTTCACACAATGACACAAAACACCTATTGGATGCACAAGATTGGTTAAAAACCCTAATTGGACAAGAATAGGTGTAGGGAGGACGAAAATGACCTAAATATTCATCCAATGACATAAAACACCTATTCGATGCACAAGATTGGTTAAAAACCCTAATTGAAAAAGAATTTTTCTAGGGAGGACGAAAATGACCTAAATGTTCTTCCAATGACACAAAACACCTATTGGATGCACAAGATTGGTTAAAAACCCTAATTGGCCATGAATTATCCTAGGGACGACGAAAATGACCTTATTGTTCATCCAATGACACAAAAACACCAATTGGATGCACACGATTGGTTAGAAACCCTAATTGGACAAGATAAAGTGTAGGGAGGACGAAAATGACCTAAATATTCATCCAATGACAGAAAGCACCTATTGGATGCACAAGATTGGTTAAAAACCCTAATTGGACAAGATAAAGTGTAGGGAGGACAAAAATGACCTAAATGTTCATCCAATGACACAAAACGCCTATTGGATGCACAAGATTGGTTAAAAACCGTAATTGGACAAGATAAAGTGTAGGGAGGACAAAAATGACCTAAATGTTCATCCAATGACACAAAACGCCTATTGGATGCACAAGATTGGTTAAAAACCCTAATTGGACAAGATTAAGTGTAGGGAGGATGAAAATGACCTAAATATTCATCCAATGACATAAAACACCTATTGGATGCACAAGATTGGATAAAAACCCTAATTGGACAAGATTAAGTGTAGGGAGGACGAAAATGACCTAAATTTTCATCCAATGACACAAAACACCTATTGGATGCACAAGATTATTTAAAAACCCTAATTAGACAAGATTAAGTGTAGGGAGGACGAAAATGACCTAAATATTCATCCAATGACATAAAACACCTATTGGATGCACAAGATTGGTTAAAAACCCTAATTGGAGAAGAATTAGCCTAGGGAGGACGAAAATGACCTAATTGTTCATCCAATGACACAAAAACACCCATTGGATGTACAAGATTGGTTAAAAACACTAATTGGACAAGATTAAGTGTTGGGAGGACAAAAATGACCTAAATGTTCGTCCAATGACACAAAACACCTATTGGATGCACAAGATTGGTTAAAAACCCTAATTGGACAAGAATTAGCCTAGGGAGGACGAAAATGACCTAAATGTTCATTCAATGACACAAAACACCTATTGGATGCACAAGATTGGTTAAAAACCCTAATTGGACATGATTAAGTTTAGGGAGGAAGAAAATGACCTATTTGTTCATCCAATGACACAAAAACACCAATTGGATGCACACGATTCGTTAGAAACCCTAATTGGACAAGATAAAGTGTAGGGAGGACGAAAATGACCTAAATTTTCATCCAATGACACAAAATACCTATTGGATGCACAAGATTATTTAAAAACCCTAATTGGACAAGATTAAGTGTAGGGAGGACGAAAATGACCTAAATATTCATCCAATGACATAAAACACCTATTGGATGCACAAGATTGGTTAAAAACCCTAATTGGACAAGGTTAAGTGTAGGGAGGACGAAAATGACCTAAATATTCATCCAATGACATAAAACACCTATTGGATGCACAAGATTGGTTAAAAACCCTAATTGGACAAGATTAAGTGTAGGGAGGAAGAAAATGACCTATTTGTTCATCCAATGACACAAAAACACCAATTGGATGCACACGATTCGTTAGAAACCCTAATTGGACAAGATAAAGTGTAGGGAGGACGAAAATGACCTAAATTTTCATTAAATGAAACAAAACACCTATTGGATGCACAAGATTAGTTAAAAACCCTAATTGGACAAGATTAAGTGTAGGGAGGACGAAAATGACCTAAATATTCATCCAATGACATAAAACACCTATTGGATGCACAAGATTGGTTAAAAACCCTAATTGGACAAGAATTTGTCTAGGGAGGACGAAAATGACCTAAATGTTCACACAATGAAACAAAACACCTATTGGATGCACAAGATTGGTTAAAAACCCTAATTGGACAAGAATAGGTGTAGGGAGGACGAAAATGACCTAAATATTCATCCAATGACATAAAACACCTATTCGATGCACAAGATTGGTTAAAAACCCTAATTGGACAAGATTAAGTTTAGGGAGGAAGAAAATGACCTATTTGTTAATCCAATGACACAAAAACACCAATTGGATGCACACGATTGGTCAGAAACCCTAATTGGACAAGATAAAGTGTAGGGAGGACGAAAATGACCTAAATTTTCATTCAATGACACAAAACATCTATTGGATGCACAAGATTAGTTAATAACCCTAATTCGACAAGATTAAGTGTAGGGAGGACGAAAATGACCTAAATATTCATCCAATGACATAAAACACCTATTGGATACACAAGATTGGTTAAAAACCCTAATTGGACAAGATTAAGTGTAGGGAGGACGAAAATGACCTAAATATTCATCCAATGACACAAAACACCTATTGGATGCACAAGATTGGTTAAAAACACTAATTGGAAAAGATTTAGCCTAGGGAGGACGAAAATGACCTAATTGTTCATCCAATGGCACAAAAACACCTATTGGATGCACAAGATTGGTTAAAAACCCTAATTCGTCAAGCTTAAGTGTAGGGAGGACGAAAATGACCTAAATATTCATCCAATGACATAAAACACCTATTGGATGCACAAGATTGGTTAAAAACCCTAATTGGACAAGATTAAGTGTAGGGAGGACGAAAATGACCTAAATATTCATCCAATGACATAAAACACCCATTCGATGCACAAGATTGGTTAAAAACCCTAATTGGACAAGAATTTGTCTAGGGAGGACGAAAATGACCTAAATGTTCACACAATGACACAAAACACCTATTGGATGCACAAGATTGGTTAAAAACCCTAATTGGACAAGAATAAGTGTAGGGAGGACGAAAATGACCTAAATATTCATCCAATGACATAAAACACGTATTGGATGCACAAGATTGGTTAAAAACCCTAATTGGACAAGAATTTGTCTAGGGAGGACGAAAATGACCTAAATGTTCATCCAATGACACAAAACACCTATTGGATGCACAAGATTGGTTAAAAATCCAAATTGGACAAGAATAAGTGTAGGGAGGACGAAAATGACCTAAATATTCATCCAATGACATAAAACACCTATTGGATGCACAAGATTGGTTAAAAACCCTAATTGGACAAGAATTAGCCTAGGGAGGACGAAAATGACCTAATTGTTCATCCAATGACACAAAAACACCTATTGGATGCACAAGATTGGTTAAAAACCCTAATTGGACAAGATTAAGTGTAGGGATGACGAAAATGACCTAAATGTTCATCCAATGACACAAAACACCTATTGGATGCACAAGATTGGTTAAAAACCCTAATTGGACAAGATTAAGTGTAGGGAGGACGAAAATGACCTAAATGTTCATCCAATGACACAAAACGCCTATTGGATGCACAAGATTGGTTAAAAACCCTAATTGGACAAGATTAAGTGTAGGGAGGACGAAAATGACCTAAATATTCATCCAATGACATAAAACACCTATTGGATGCACAAGATTGGTTAAAAACCCTAATTGGACAAGAATTAGCCTAGGGAGGACGAAAATGACCTAAATGTTCATTCAATGACACAAAACACCTATTGGATGCACAAGATTGGTTAAAAACCCTAATTGGACAAGATAAAGTGTAGGGAGGACAAAAATGACCAAAATGTTCATCCAATGACACAAAACGCCTATTGGATGCACAAGATTGGTTAAAAACCGTAATTGGATAAGATTAAGTGTAGGGAGGACGAAAATGACCTAAATATTCATCCAATGACATAAAACACCTATTGGATGCACAAGATTGGTTAAAAACCCAAATTGGACAAGAATTAGCCTAGGGAAGACGAAAATGACCTAATTGTTCATCCAATGACACAAAAACACCTATTGGATGCACAAGATTGGTTAAAAACCCTAATTGGACAAGATTAAGTGTTGGGAGGACAAAAATGACCTAAATGTTCATCCAATGACACAAAACACCTATTGGATGCACAAGATTGGTTAAAAACCCTAATTGGACAAGAATTAGCCTAGGGAGGACGAAAATGACCTAAATGTTCAATCAATGACACAAAACACCTATTGGATGCACAAGATTGGTTAAAAACCGTAATTGGATAAGATTAAGTGTAGGGAGGACGAAAATGACCTAAATATTCATCCAATGACATAAAACACCTATTGGATGCACAAGATTGGTTAAAAACCCAAATTGGACAAGAATTAGCCTAGGGAAGACGAAAATGACCTAATTGTTCATCCAATGACACAAAAACACCTATTGAATGCACAAGATTGGTTAAAAACCCTAATTGGACAAGATTAAGTGTTGGGAGGACAAAAATGACCTAAATGTTCATCCAATGACACAAAACACCTATTGGATGCACAAGATTGGTTAAAAACCCTAATTGGACAAGATTGAATGTAGGGAGGACGAAAATGACCTAATTGTTCATCCAATGGCACAAAAACACCTATTGGATGCAAAAGATTGGTTAAAAACCTTAATTGGACAAGATAAAGTGTAGGGAGGACAAAAATGACCTAAATGTTCATCCAATGACACAAAACGCCTATTGGATGCACAAGATTGGTTAAAAACCCTAATTGGACAAGATTAAGTGTAGGGAGGACGAAAATGACCTAAATATTCATCCCACGACATAAAACACCTATTGAATGCACAAGATTGGTTAAAAACCCTAATTGGACAAGAATTAGCCTAGGGAAGACGAAAATGACCTAATTGTTCATCCAATGACACAAAAACACCCATTGGATGTACAAGATTGGTTAAAAACCATAATTGGACAAGATTAAGTGTTGGGAGGACAAAAAATGACCTAAATGTTCATCCAATAACACAAAACACCTATTGGATGCACAAGATTGGTTAAAAACCCTAATTGGACAAGATAAAGTGTAGGGAGGACAAAAATGACCTAAATGTTCATCCAATGACACAAAACGCCTATTGGATGCACAAGATTGGTTAAAAACCCTAATTGGACAAGATTAAGTGTAGGGAGGACGAAAATGACCTAAATATTCATCCAATGACATAAAACACCTATTGGATGTACAAGATTGGTTAAAAACCCTAATTGGACAAGAATTAGCTTAGGGAGGACGAAAATGACCTAAATGTTCATTCAATGACAAAAAACACCTATTGGATGCACAAGATTGGTTAAAAACCCTAATTGGACAAGAATAAGTTTAGGGAGGAAGAAAATGACCTATTTGTTCATCCAATGACACAGAAACACTAATTGGATGCACACGATTCGTTAGAAAGCCTAATTGGACAAGAATTAGCCTAGGGAGGACGAAAATGACCTAATTGTTCATCCAATGACACAAAAACACCCATTGGATGTACAAGATTGGTTAAAAACGCTAATTGGACAAGATAAAGTGTTGGGAGGACAAAAAGCACCTAAATGTTCATCCAATGACACAAAACGCCTATTGGATGCACAAGATTGGTTAAAAACCCTAATTGGACAAGATTAAGTGTAGGGAGGACGAAAATGACCTAAATATTCATCCAATGACATAAAACACCTATTGGATGCACAAGATTGGTTAAAAACCCTAATTGGACAAGAATTAGCCTAGGGAAGACGAAAATGACCTAATTGTTCGTCCAATGACACAAAAACACCCATTGGATGTACAAGATTGGTTAAAAATCATAATTGGACAAGATTAAGTGTTGGGAGGACAAAAATGACCTAAATGTTCATCCAATGACACAAAACACCTATTGGATGCACAAGATTGGTTAAAAACCCTAATTGGACAAGAATTAGCTTAGGGAGGACGAAAATGACCTAAAGGTTCATTCAATGACAAAAAACACCTATTGGATGCACAAGATTGGTTAAAAACCCTAATTGGACAAGAATTAGCCTAGGGAGGACGAAAATGACCTAATTGTTCATCCAATGACACAAAAACACCCATTGGATGTACAAGATTGGTTAAAAACCCTAATTGGACAAGATAAAGTGTAGGGAGGACAAAAATGACCTAAATGTTCATCCAATGACACAAAACGCCTATTGGATGCACAAGATTGGTTAAAAACCGTAATTGGATAAGATTAAGTGTAGGGAGGACGAAAATGACCTAAATATTCATCCAATGACATAAAACACCTATTGGATGCACAAGATTGGTTAAAAACCCAAATTGGACAACAATTAGCCTAGGGAAGACGAAAATGACCTAATTGTTCATCCAATGACACAAAAACACCTATTGGATGCACAAGATTGGTTAAAAACCCTAATTCGACAAGATTAAGTGTTGGGAGGACAAAAATGACCTAAATGTTCATCCAATGACACAAAACACCTATTGGATGCACAAGATTTGGTAAAAACCCTAATTGGACAAGAGTTAGCCTAGGGAGGACGAAAATGACCTAAATGTTCAATCAATGACACAAAACACCAATTGGATGCACAAGATTGGTTAAAAACCCTAATTGGACAAGATAAAGTGTAGGGAGGACAAAAATGACCTAAATGTTCATCCAATGACACAAAACGCCTATTGGATGCACAAGATTGGTTAAAAACCGTAATTGGATAAGATTAAGTGTAGGGAGGACGAAAATGACCTAAATATTCATCCAATAACATAAAACACCTATTGGATGCACAAGATTGGTTAAAAACCCAAATTGGACAAGAATTAGCATAGGGAAGACGAAAATGGCCTAATTGTTCATCCAATGACACAAAAACACCTATTGGATGCACAAGATTGGTTAAAAACCCTAATTGGACAAGATTAAGTGTAGGGAGGACGAAAACGACCTAAATATTCATCCAATGACATAAAACACCTATTGGATGCACAAGATTGGTTAAAAACCCTAATTGGACAAGGTTAAGTGTAGGGAGGACGAAAATGACCTAAATATTCATCCAATGACATAAAACACCTATTGGATGCACAAGATTGGTTAAAAACCCTAATTGGACAAGATTAAGTGTAGGGAGGACGAAAATGACCTAAATATTCATCCAATGACATAAAACACCTATTGGATGCAAAAGATTGGTTAAAAACCCTAATTGGACAAGATTAAGTGTAGGGAGGACGAAAATGACCTAAATATTCATCCAATCACATAAAACACCTATTGGATGCACAAGATTGGTTAAAAACCCTAATTGGACAAGATTAAGTGTAGGGAGGACGAAAATGACCTAAATATTCATCCAATGACATAAAACACCTATTGGATGCACAAGATTGGTTAAAAACCCTAATTGGACAAGATTAAGTGTAGGGAGGACGAAAATGACCTAAATATTCATCCAATGACAAAAAACACCTATTGGATGCACAAGATTGGTTAAAAACCCTAATTGGACAAGATTAAGTGTAGGGAGGACGAAAATGACCTAAATATTCATCCAATGACATAAAACACCTATTGGATGCACAAGATTGGTTAAAAACCCTAATTGGACAAGAATTAGCGTAGGGAAGACGAAAATGACCTAATTGTTCATCCAATGACACAAAAACACCCATTGGATGTACAAGATTGGTTAAAAACCATAATTGGACAAGATTAAGTGTTGGGAGGACAAAAATGACCTAAATGTTCATCCAATAACACAAAACACCTATTGGATGCACAAGATTGGTTAAAAACCCTAATTTGACAAGATAAAGTGTAGGGAGGACAAAAATGACCTAAATGTTCATCCAATGACACAAAACGCCTATTGGATGCACAAGATTGGTTAAAAACCCTAATTGGACAAGATTAAGTGTAGGGAGGACGAAAATGACCTAAATATTCATCCAATGACATAAAACACCTATTGGATGCACAAGATTGGTTAAAAACCCTAATTGGACAAGAATTAGCCTAGGGAAGACAAAAATGACCTAATTGTTCATCCAATGACACAAAAACACCCATTGGATGTACAAGATTGGTTAAAAACCATAATTGGACAAGATTAAGTGTTGGGAGGACAAAAATGACCTAAATGTTCATCCAATGACACAAAACACCTATTGGATGCACAAGATTGGTTAAAAACCCTAATTGGACAAGAATTAGCTTAGGGAGGACGAAAATGACCTAAAGGTTCATTCAATGACAAAAAACACCTATTGGATGCACAAGATTGGTTAAAAACCCTAATTGGACAAGAATTAGCCTAGGGAGGACGAAAATGACCTAATTGTTCATCCAATGACACAAAAACACCCATTGGATGTACAAGATTGGTTAAAAACCCTAATTGGACAAGATAAAGTGTAGGGAGGACAAAAATGACCTAAATGTTCATCCAATGACACAAAACGCCTATTGGATGCACAAGATTGGTTAAAAACCGTAATTGGATAAGATTAAGTGTAGGGAGGACGAAAATGACCTAAATATTCATCCAATGACATAAAACACCTATTGGATGCACAAGATTGGTTAAAAACCCAAATTGGACAAGAATTAGCCTAGGGAAGACGAAAATGACCTAATTGTTCATCCAATGACACAAAAACACATATTGGATGCACAAGATTGGTTAAAAACCCTAATTGGACAAGGTAAAGTGTAGGGAGGACAAAAATGACCTAAATGTTCATCCAATGACAGAAAACATTTATTGGATGCACAAGATTGGTTAAAAACCCTAATTGGACAAGATAAAGTGTAGGGAGGACAAAAATGACCTAAATGTTCATCCAATGACACAAAACGCCTATTGGATGCACAAGATTGGTTAAAAACCGTAATTGGACAAGATTAAGTGTAGGGAGGACGAAAATGACCTAAATATTCATCCAATGACATAAAACACCTATTGGATGCACAAGATTGGTTAAAAACCCAAATTGGACAAGAATTAGCCTAGGGAAGACGAAAATGACCTAATTGTTCATCCAATGACACAAAAACACCTATTGAATGCACAAGATTGGTTAAAAACCCTAATTGGACAAGATTAAGTGTTGGGAGGACAAAAATGACCTAAATGTTCATCCAATGACACAAAACACCTATTGGATGCACAAGATTGGTTAAAAACCCTAATTGGACAAGAATTAGCCTAGGGAGGACGAAAATGACCTAAATGTTCATCCAATGACACAAAACACCTAATGGATGCACAAGATTGGTTAAAAACCCTAATTAGACAAGAATTAGCCTAGGGACGACGAAAATGACCTAAATGTTCATCCAATGAAACAAAACACCTATTGGATGCATAAGATTGGTTAAAAACCCTAATTGGACTACATTAAGTGTAGGGAGGACGAAAATGACCTAAATGTTCATCCAATGACACAAAACTCCTATTGGATGCACAAGATTGATTAAAAACCCTAATTGGACAAGAATTAGCCTAGGGAGGACGAAAATGACCTAAATGTTCATCCAATGACACAAAACACCTATTGGATGCACAAGATTGGTTAAAAACCCTAATTGGACAAGATTAAGTGTAGGGAGGACGAAAATGACCTAAATGTTCATCCAATGACACAAAACGCCTATTGGATGCACAAGATTGGTTAAAAACCCTAATTGGACAAGATTAAGTGTAGGGAGGACGAAAATGACCTAAATATTCATCCAATGACATAAAACACCTATTGGATGCACAAGATTGGTTAAAAACCCTAATTGGACAAGAATTGGCCTAGGGAGGACGAAAATGACCTAATTGTTCATCCAATGACATAAAACACCTATTGGATGCACAAGATTGGTTAAAAACCCTAATTGGACAAGATTAAGTGTAGGGAGGACGAAAATGACCTAAATATTCATCCAATGACATAAAACACCTATTGGATGCACAAGATTGGTTAAAAACCCTAATTGGACATGAATTAGCCTAGGGAGGATGAAAATGACCTAATTGTTCATCCAATGACACAAAAACATCCATTGGATGTACAAGATTGGTTAAAAACCCTAATTGGACAAGATAAAGTGTTGGGAGGACAAAAAGGACCTAAATGTTCATCCAATGACACAAAACACCTATTGGATGCACAAGATTGGTTAAAAACCCTAATTGGACAAGAATTAGCCTAGGGAGGATGAAAATGACCTAAATGTTCATTCAATGACACAAAACACCTATTGGATGCACAAGATTGGTTAAAAACCCTAATTGGACAAGATTAAGTTTAGGGAGGAAGAAAATGACCTATTTGTTCATCCAATGACACAAAAACACCAATTGGATGCACACGATTGGTTAGAAATCCTAATTGGACAAGATAAAGTTTAGGGAGGACGAAAATGACCTAAATTTTAATTCAATGACACAAAACACCTATTGGATGCACAAGATTGGTTCAAAACCCTAATTGGACAAGAATTAGCCTAGGGAGGACGAAAATGACCTAAATGTTCATTCAATGACACAAAACACCTATTGGATGCACAAGATTGGTTAAAAACCCTAATTGTACAAGATTAAGTTTAGGGAGGAAGAAAGTGACCTATTTGTTCATCCAATGACACAAAAACACCAATTGGATGCACACAATTCGTTAGAAACCCTAATTGGACAAGATAAAGTGTAGGGAGGACGAAAATGACCTAAATTTTCATCCAATGACACAAAACACCTATTGGATGCACAAGATTATTTAAAAACCCTAATTGGACAAGATTAAGTGTAGGGAGGACGAAAATGACCTAAATATTCATCCAATGACATAAAACACCTATTGGATGCACAAGATTGGTTAAAAACCCTAATTGGACAAGAATTTGTCTAGGGAGGACGAAAATGACCTAAATGTTCACACAATGACACAAAACACCTATTGGATGCACAAGATTGGTTAAAAACCCTAATTGGACAAGAATAGGTGTAGGGAGGACGAAAATGACCTAAATATTCATCCAATGACATAAAACACCTATTCGATGCACAAGATTGGTTAAAAACCCTAATTGGAAAAGAATTTTTCTAGGGAGGACGAAAATGACCTAAATGTTCTTCCAATGACACAAAACACCTATTGGATGCACAAGATTGGTTAAAAACCCTAACTGGCCATGAATTATCCTAGGGACGACGAAAATAACCTTATTGTTCATCCAATGACACAAAAACACCAATTGGATGCACACGATTGGTTAGAAACCCTAATTGGACAAGATAAAGTGTAGGGAGGACGAAAATGACCTAAATATTCATCCAATGACAGAAAACACCTATTGGATGCACAAGATTGGTTAAAAACCCTAATTGGACAAGATAAAGTGTAGGGAGGACAAAAATGACCTAAATGTTCATCCAATGACACAAAACGCCTATTGGATGCACAAGATTGGTTAAAAACCGTAATTGGACAAGATAAAGTGTAGGGAGGACAAAAATGACCTAAATGTTCATCCAATGACACAAAACGCCTATTGGATGCAAAAGATTGGTTAAAAACCCTAATTGGACAAGATTAAGTGTATGGAGGACGAAAATGACCTAAATATTCATCCAATGACATAAAACACCTATTGGATGCACAAGATTGGTTAAAAACCCTAATTGGACAAGAATTAGCCTAGGGAAGACGAAAATGGCCTAATTGTTCATCCAATGACACAAAAACACCTATTGGATGCACAAGATTGGTTAAAAACCCTAATTGGACAAGATTAAGTGTTGGGAGGACAAAAATGACCTAAATGTTCATCCAATGACACAAAATACCTATTGGATGCACAAGATTGGTTAAAAACCCTAATTGGACAAGAATTAGCCTAGGGAGGACGAAAATGACCTAAATGTTCATTCAATGACACAAAAGACCTATTGGATGCACAAGATTGGTTAAAAACCCTAATTGGACAAGATAAAGTGTAGAGAGGACAAAAATGACCTAAATGTTCATCCAATGACACAAAACGCCTATTGGATGCACAAGATTGGTTAAAAACCGTAATTGGATAAGATTAAGTGTAGGGAGGACGAAAATGACCTAAATATTCATCCAATGACATAAAACACCTATTGGATGCACAAGATTGGTTAAAAACCCAAATTGGACAAGAATTTGCCTAGGGAAGACGAAAATGACCTAATTGTTCATCCAATGACACAAAAACACCTATTGAATGCAAAAGATTGGTTAAAAACACTAATTGGACAAGATTAAGTGTTGGGAGGACAAAAATGACCTAAATGTTCATCCAATGACACAAAACGCCTATTGGATGCACAAGATTGGTTAAAAACCTTAATTGGATAAGATTAAGTGTCGGGAGAACGAAAATGACCTAAATATTCACCCAATGACATAAAACACCTATTGGAGGCACAAGATTGGTTAAAAACCCAAATTGGACAAGAATTAGCCTAGGGAAGACGAAAATGACCTAATTGTTATCCAATGACACAAAAACACCAATTGGATGCACACGATTCGTTAGAAACCCTAATTGGACAAGATAAAGTGTCGGGAGGACGAAAATGACCTCAATTTTCATTCAATGACACAAAACACCTATTGGATGCACAAGATTAGTTAAAAACCCTAATTGGACAAGATTAAGTGTAGGGAGGACGAAAATGACCTAAATATTCATCCAATGACATAAAACACCTATTGGATGCACAAGATTGGTTAAAAACCCTAATTGGACAAGGTTAAGTGTAGGGAGGACGAAAATGACCTAAATATTCATCCAATGACATAAAACACCTATTGGATGCACAAGATTGGTTAAAAACCCTAATTGGACAAGATTAAGTGTTGGGAGGACGAAAATGACCTAAATATTCATCCAATGACATAAAACACCCATTCGATGCACAAGATTGGTTAAAAACCCTAATTGGACAAGAATTTGTCTAGGGAGGACGAAAATGACCTAAATGTTCACACAATGACACAAAACACGTATTGGATGCACAAGATTGGTTAAAAACCCTAATTGGACAAGAATAGGTGTAGGGAGGACGAAAATGACCTAAACATTCATCCAATGACATAAAACACCTATTCGATGCACAAGATTGGTTAAAAACCCTAATTGGAAAAGAATTTTTCTAGGGAGGACGAAAATGACCTAAATGTTCTTCCAATGACACAAAACACCTATTGGATGCACAAGATTAGTTAAAAACCCTAATTGGCCATGAATTATCCTAGGGACGACGAAAATGACCTTATTGTTCATCCAATGACACAAAAACACCAATTGGATGCACACGATTGGTTAGAAACCCTAATTGGACAAGATAAAGTGTAGGGAGGACGAAAATGACCTAAATATTCATCCAATGACAGAAAAAACCTATTGGATGCACAAGATTGGTTAAAAACCCTAATTGGACAAGATTGAATGTAGGGAGGACGAAAATGACCTAATTGTTCATCCAATGGCACAAAAACACCTATTGGATGCACAAGATTGGTTAAAAACCCTAATTGGACAAGATAAAGTGTAGGGAGGACAAAAATGACCTAAATGTTCATCCAATGACACAAAACGCCTATTGGATGCACAAGATTGGTTAAAAACCCTAATTGGACAAGATTAAGTGTATGGAGGACGAAAATGACCTAAATATTCATCCAATGACATAAAACACCTATTGGATGCACAAGATTGGTTAAAAACCCTAATTGGACAAGAATTAGCCTAGGGAAGACGAAAATGACCTAATTGTTCATCCAATGACACAAAAACACCCATTGGATGTACAAGATTGGTTAAAAACCATCATTGGACAAGATTAAGTGTTGGGAGGACAAAAATGACCTAAATGTTCATCCAATAACACAAAACACCTATTGGATGCACAAGATTGGTTAAAAACCCTAATTGGACAAGAATTAGCTTAGGGAGGACGAAAATGACCTAAATGTTCATTCAATGACAAAAAACACCTATTGGATGCACAAGATTGGTTAAAAACCCTATTTGGAAAAGAATAAGTTTAGGGAGGAAGAAAATGACCTATTTGTTCATCCAATGACACAAAAACACTAATTGGATGCACACGATTTGTTAGAAAGCCTAATTGGACAAGATAAAGTGTAGGGAGGACGAAAATGACCTAAATTTTCATTCAATGACACAAAACGCCTATTGGATGCACAAGATTGGTTAAAAACCCTAATTGGACAAGATTAAGTGTATGGAGGACGAAAATGACCTAAATATTCATCCAATGACATAAAACACCTATTGGATGCACAAGATTGGTTAAAAACCCTAATTAGACAAGAATTAGCCTAGGGAAGACGAAAATGACCTAATTGTTCATCCAATGACACAAAAACACCCATTGGATGTACAAGATTGGTTAAAAACCCTAATTGGACAAGATAAAGTGTAGGGAGGACAAAAATGACCTAAATGTTCATCCAATGACACAAAACGCCTATTGGATGCACAAGATTGGTTAAAAACCGTAATTGGATAAGATTAAGTGTAGGGAGGACGAAAATGACCTAAATATTCATCCAATGACATAAAACACCTGTTGGATGCACAAGATTGGTTAAAAACCCTAATTGGACAAGGTTAAGTGTAGGGAGGACGAAAATGACCTAAATATTCATCCAATGACATAAAACACCTATTGGATGCACAAGATTGGTTAAAAACCCTAATTGGACAAGATTAAGTGTAGGGAGGACGAAAATGACCTAAATATTCATCCAATGACATAAAACACCTATTGGATGCACAAGATTGGTTAAAAACCCAAATTGGACAAGAATTAGCCTAGGGAAGACGAAAATGACCTAATTGTTCATCCAATGACACAAAAACACCTATTGGATGCACAAGATTGGTTAAAAACCCTAATTGGACAAGATTAAGTGTTGGGAGGACAAAAATGACCTAAATGTTCATCCAATGACACAAAACGCCTATTGGATGCACAAGATTGGTTAAAAACCCAAATTGGACAAGAATTAGCCTAGGGAGGACGAAAATGACCTAAATGTTCAATCAATGACACAAAACACCTATTGGATGCACAAGATTGGTTAAAAACCCTAATTGGACAAGATAAAGTGTTGGGAGGACAAAAATGACCTAAATGTTCATCCAATGACGCAAAACGCCTATTGGATGCACAAGATTGATTAAAAACCGTAATTGGATAAGATTAAGTGTAGGGAGGACGAAAATGACCTAAATATTCATCCAATGACATAAAACACCTATTGGATGCACAAGATTGGTTAAAAACCCAAATTGGACAAGAATTAGCCTAGGGAAGACGAAAATGGCCTAATTGTTCATCCAATGACACAAAAACACCTATTGGATGCACAAGATTGGTTAAAAACCCTAATTGGACAAGATTAAGTGTTGGGAGGACAAAAATGACCTAAATGTTCATCCAATGACACAAAACACCTATTGGATGCACAAGATTGGTTAAAAACCCTAATTGGACAAGATTGAATGTAGGGAGGACGAAAATGACCTAATTGTTCATCCAATGGCACAAAAACACCTATTGGATGCACAAGATTGGTTAAAAACCTTAATTGGACAAGATAAAGTGTAGGGAGGACAAAAATGACCTAAATGTTCATCCAATGACACAAAACGCCTATTGGATGCACAAGATTGGTTAAAAACCCTAATTGGACAAGATTAAGTGTAGGGAGGACGAAAATGACCTAAATATTCATCCAATGACATAAAACACCTATTGGATGCACAAGATTGGTTAAAAACCCTAATTGGACAAGAATTAGCCTAGGGAAGACAAAAATGACCTAATTGTTCATCCAATGACACAAAAACACCCATTGGATGTACAAGATTGGTTAAAAACCATAATTGGACAAGATTAAGTGTTGGGAGGACAAAAATGACCTAAATGTTCATCCAATAACACAAAACACCTATTGGATGCACAAGATTGGTTAAAAACCCTAATTGGACAAGAATTAGCTTAGGGAGGACGAAAATAACCTAAATGTTCATTCAATGACAAAAAACACCTATTGGATGCACAAGATTGGTTAAAAACCCTAATTGGACAAGAATAAGTTTAGGGAGGAAGAAAATGACCTATTTGTTCATCCAATGACACAAAAACACTAATTGGATACACAAGATTGGTTAAAAACCCTAATTGGACAAGATTAAGTGTAGTGAGGACGAAAATGACCTAAATATTCATCCAATGACACAAAACACCTATTGGATACACAAGATTGGTTAAAAACCCTAATTGGACAAGATTAAGTGTAGGGAGGACGAAAATGACCTAAATATTCATCCAATGACACAAAACACCTATTGGATACACAAGATTGGTTAAAAACCCTAATTGGACAAGATAAAGTGTAGGGAGGACAAAAATGACCTAAATGTTCATCCAATGACACAAAACGCCTATTGGATGCACAAGATTGGTTAAAAACCCTAATTGGACAAGATTAAGTGTAGGGAGGACGAAAATGACCTAAATATTCATCCCATGACATAAAACACCTATTGAATGCACAAGATTGGTTAAAAACCCTAATTGGACAAGAATTAGCCTAGGGAAGACGAAAATGACCTAATTGTTCATCCAATGACACAAAAACACCCATTGGATGTACAAGATTGGTTAAAAACCATAATTGGACAAGATTAAGTGTTGGGAGGACAAAAATGACCTAAATGTTCATCCAATAACACAAAACACCTATTGGATGCACAAGATTGGTTAAAAACCCTAATTGGACAAGAATTAGCTTAGGGAGGACGAAAATGACCTAAATGTTCATCCAATGACAAAAAACACCTATTGGATGCACAAGATTGGTTAAAAACCCTAATTGGACAAGAATAAGTTTAGGGAGGAAGAAAATGACCTATTTGTTCATCCAATGACACAAAAACACTAATTGGATGCACACGATTCGTTAGAAAGCCTAATTGGACAAGATAAAGTGTAGGGAGGACGAAAATGACCTAAATTTTCATTCAATGACACAAAACGCCTATTGGAGTCACAAGATTGGTTAAAAACCCTAATTGGACAAGATTAAGTGTATGGAGGACGAAAATGACCTAAATATTCATCCAATGACATAAAACACCTATTGGATGCACAAGATTGGTTAAAAACCCTAATTGGACAAGAATTAGCCTAGGGAAGACGAAAATGACCTAATTGTTCATCCAATGACACAAAAACACCCATTGGATGTACAAGATTGGTTAAAAACCCTAATTGGACAAGATAAAGTGTAGGGAGGACAAAAATGACCTAAATGTTCATCCAATGACACAAAACGCCTATTGGATGCACAAGATTGGTTAAAAACCGTAATTGGATAAGATTAAGTGTAGGGAGGACGAAAATGACCTAAATATTCATCCAATGACATAAAACACCTATTGGATGCACAAGATTGGTTAAAAACCCAAATTGGACAAGAATTAGCCTAGGGAAGACGAAAATGACCTAATTGTTCATCCAATGACACAAAAACACATATTGGATGCACAAGATTGGTTAAAAACCCTAATTGGACAAGGTAAAGTGTAGGGAGGACAAAAATGACCTAAATGTTCATCCAATGACAGAAAACATTTATTGGATGCACAAGATTGGTTAAAAACCCTAATTGGACAAGATAAAGTGTAGGGAGGACAAAAATGACCTAAATGTTCATCCAATGACACAAAACGCCTATTGGATGCACAAGATTGGTTAAAAACCCTAATTGGACAAGATTAAGTGTATGGAGGACGAAAATGACCTAAATATTCATCCAATGACATAAAACACCTATTGGATGCACAAGATTGGTTAAAAACCCTAATTGGACAAGAATTAGCCTAGGGAAGACGAAAATGACCTAATTGTTCATCCAATGACACAAAAACACCTATTGGATGCACAAGATTGGTTAAAAACCCTAATTGGACAAGAATTAGCCTAGGGAGGACGAAAATGACCTAATTGTTCATCCAATGACACAAAAACACCTATTGGATGCACAAGATTGGTTAGAAACCCTAATTGGACAAGATTAATAGTAGAAGGACGAAAAGGACCTAAACGTTCATCCAATGACACAAAAACACCTATTGGATACACAAGATTGCTTAAAAAGCCTAATTTGACAAGAATAAGACTAGGGAGGACGAAAATGACCTAATTGTTCATCCAATGACACAAAACACATATTGGATGCACAAGATTGGTTAGAAATCCTAATTGGACAAGATTTAGTTTAGGGAGGACGAAAATGACCTAAATCTTCATCCAATGACACAAAACACCTATTGGATACACAAGATTGGTTAAAAACCCTAATTGGACAAGATTAAGTGTAGGGAGGACGAAAATGACCTAAATGTTCATCCAATGACACAAAACACCTATTGGATGCACAAGATTGGTTAAAAACCCTAATTGGACAAGAATTAGCCTAGGGAGGACGAAAATGACATAAATGTTCATCCAATGACACAAAAACACCTATTGGATGCACAAGATTGGTTAAAAACCCTAATTGGACAAGATTAAGTGTAGGGAGGACGAAAATGACCTAAATGTTCATCCAATGACACAAAACACCTATTGGATGCACAAGATTGGTTAAAAACCCTAATTGGACAAGAATTAGCCTAGGGAGGACGAAAATGACCTAATTGTTCATCCAATGACACAAAAACACCCATTGGATGCACAAGATTGGTTAAAAACCCTAATTGGACAAGATTAAGTGTAGGGAGGACGAAAATGACCTAAATATTCATCCAATGACATAAAACACCTATTGGATGCACAAGATTGGTTAAAAACCCTAATTGGACAAGAATTGGCCTAGGGAGGACGAAAATGACCTAATTGTTCATCCAATGACATAAAACACCTATTGGATGCACAAGATTGGTTAAAAACCCTAATTGGACAAGATTAAGTGTAGGGAGGACGAAAATGACCTAAATATTCATCCAATGACATAAAACACCTATTGGATGCACAAGATTGGTTAAAAACCCTAATTGGACATGAATTAGCCTAGGGAGGATGAAAATGACCTAATTGTTCATCCAATGACACAAAAACATCCATTGGATGTACAAGATTGGTTAAAAACCCTAATTGGACAAGATAAAGTGTTGGGAGGACAAAAAGGACCTAAATGTTCATCCAATGACACAAAACACCTATTGGATGCACAAGATTGGTTAAAAACCCTAATTGGACAAGAATTAGCCTAGGGAGGATGAAAATGACGTAAATTTTCATTCAATGACACAAAACACCTATTGGATGCACAAGATTAGTTAAAAACCCTAATTGGACAAGATTAAGTGTAGGGAGGACGAAAATAACCTAAATGTTCATCCAATGACATAAAACACCTATTGGATGCACAAGATTGGTTAAAAACCCTAATTGGACAAGATTAAGAGTAGGGACGACGAAAATGACCTAAATATTCATCCAATGACACAAAACACCTATTGGATGCACAAGATTGGTTAAAAACCCTAATTGGAAAAGAATTAGCCTAGGGAGGACGAAAATGACCTAATTGTTCATCCAATGGCACAAAAACACCTATTGGATGCACAAGATTGGTTAAAAACCCTAATTGGACAAGATTAAGTGTATGGAGGACGAAAATGACCTAAATATTCATCCAATGACATAAAACACCTATTGGATGCACAAGATTGGTTAAAAACCCTAATTGGACAAGAATTAGCCTAGGGAAGACGAAAATGACCTAATTGTTCATCCAATGACACAAAAACACCCATTGGATGTACAAGATTGGTTAAAAACCATAATTGGACAAGATTAAGTGTAGGGAGGACGAAAATGACCTAAATATTCATCCAATGACATAAAACACCTATTGGATGCACAAGATTGGTTAAAAACCCAAATTGGACAAGAATTAGCCTAGGGAAGACGAAAATGACCTAATTGTTCATCCAATGACACAAAAACACCTATTGAATGCACAAGATTGGTTAAAAACCCTAATTGGACAAGATTAAGTGTTGGGAGGACAAAAATGACCTAAATGTTCATCCAATGACACAAAACACCTATTGGATGCACAAGATTGGTTAAAAACCCTAATTGGACAAGATTGAATGTAGGGAGGACGAAAATGACCTAATTGTTCATCCAATGGCACAAAAACACCTATTGGATGCAAAAGATTGGTTAAAAACCTTAATTGGACAAGATAAAGTGTAGGGAGGACAAAAATGACCTAAATGTTCATCCAATGACACAAAACGCCTATTGGATGCACAAGATTGGTTAAAAACCCTAATTGGACAAGATTAAGTGTAGGGAGGACGAAAATGACCTAAATTTTCATCCAATGACACAAAACACCTATTGGATGCACAAGATTATTTAAAAACCCTAATTAGACAAGATTAAGTGTAGGGAGGACGAAAATGACCTAAATATTCATCCAATGACATAAAACACCTATTGGATGCACAAGATTGGTTAAAAACCCTAATTGGAGAAGAATTAGCCTAGGGAGGACGAAAATGACCTAATTGTTCATCCAATGACACAAAAACACCCATTGGATGTACAAGATTGGTTAAAAACACTAATTGGACAAGATTAAGTGTTGGGAGGACAAAAATGACCTAAATGTTCGTCCAATGACACAAAACACCTATTGGATGCACAAGATTGGTTAAAAACCCTAATTGGACAAGAATTAGCCTAGGGAGGACGAAAATGACCTAAATGTTCATTCAATGACACAAAACACCTATTGGATGCACAAGATTGGTTAAAAACCCTAATTGGACATGATTAAGTTTAAGGAGGAAGAAAATGACCTATTTGTTCATCCAATGACACAAAAACACCAATTGGATGCACACGATTCGTTAGAAACCCTAATTGGACAAGATAAAGTGTAGGGAGGACGAAAATGACCTAAATGTTCATCCAATGACACAAAACACCTATTGGATGCACAAGATTATTTAAAAACCCTAATTGGACAAGATTAAGTGTAGGGAGGACGAAAATGACCTAAATATTCATCCAATGACATAAAACACCTATTGGATGCACAAGATTGGTTAAAAACCCTAATTGGACAAGAATTAGCCTAGGGAGGACGAAAATGACCTAATTGTTCATCCAATGACACAAAAACACCCATTGGATGTACAAGATTGGTTAAAAACCCTAATTGGACAACATAAAGTGTTGGGAGGGCAAAAAGGACCTAAATGTTCATCCAATGACACAAAACACCTATTTGATGCACAAGAATGGTTAAAAACCCTAATTAGACAAGAATTAGCCTAGGGAGGATGAAAATGACCTAAATGTTCATTCAATGACACAAAACACCTATTGGATGCACAAGATTGGTTAAAAACCCTAATTGGACAAGATTAAGTTTAGGGAGGAAGAAAATGACCTATTTGTTAATCCAATGACACAAAAACACCAATTGGATGCACACGATTGGTCAGAAACCCTAATTGGACAAGATAAAGTGTAGGGAGGACGAAAATTACCTAAATTTTCATTCAATGACACAAAACATCTATTGGATGCACAAGATTAGTTAATAACCCTAATTGGACAAGAATAAGTTTAGGGAGGAAGAAAATGACCTATTTGTTCATCCAATGACACAAAAACACTAATTGGATACACAAGATTGGTTAAAAACCCTAATTGGACAAAATTAAGTGTAGTGAGGACGAAAATGACCTAAATATTCATCCAATGACACAAAACACCTATTGGATGCACAAGATTGGTTAAAAACACTAATTGGAAAAGAATTAGCCTAGGGAGGACGAAAATGACCTAATTGTTCATCCAATGGCACAAAAACACCTATTGGATGCACAAGATTGGTTAAAAACCCTAATTGGACAAGATAAAGTGTAGGGAGGACAAAAATGACCTAAATGTTCATCCATTGACACAAAACGCCTATGGGATGCACAAGATTGGTTAAAAACCTTAATTGGATAAGATTAAGTGTAGGGAGGACGAAAATGACCTAAATTTTCATACAATGACACAAAACACCTATTGGATGCACAAGATTAGTTAAAAACCCTAATTGGACAAGATTAAGTGTAGGGAGGACGAAAATGACCTAAATATTCATCCAATGACATAAAACACCTATTGGATGCACAAGATTGGTTAAAAACCCTAATTGGACAAGGTTAAGTGTAGGGAGGACGAAAATGACCTAAATATTCATCCAATGACATAAAACACCTATTGGATGCACAAGATTGGTTAAAAACCCTAATTGGACAAGATTAAGTTTAGGGAGGAAGAAAATGACCTATTTGTTCATCCAATGACACAAAAACACCAATTGGATGCACACGATTCGTTAGAAACCCTAATTGGACAAGATAAAGTGTAGGGAGGACGAAAATGACCTAAATTTTCATTAAATGAAACAAAACACCCATTGGATGCACAAGATTAGTTAAAAACCCTAATTGGACAAGATTAAGTGTAGGGAGGACGAAAATGACCTAAATATTCATCCAATGACATAAAACACCTATTGGATGCACAAGATTGGTTAAAAACCCTAATTGGACAAGAATTAGCCTAGGGAGGATGAAAATGACCTAATTGTTCATCCAATGACACAAAAACATCCATTGGATGTACAAAATTGGTTAAAAACCCTAATTGGACAAGATAAAGTGTTGGGAGGACAAAAAGGACCTGAATGTTCATCCAATGACACAAAACACCTATTGGATGCACAAGATTGGTCAAAAACCCTAATTGGACAAGAATTAGCCTAGGGAGGATGAAAATGACCTAAATTTTCATTCAATGACACAAAACACCTATTGGATGCACAAGATTAGTTAAAAACCCTAATTGGACAAGATTAAGTGTAGGGAGGACGAAAATGACCTAAATATTCATCCAATGACATAAAACACCTATTGGATGCAAAAGATTGGTTAAAAACCCTAATTGGACAAGATTAAGTGTAGGGAGGACGAAAATGACCTAAATATTCATCCAATGACATAAAACACCTATTGGATGCACAACATTGGTTAAAAACCCTAATTGGACAAGATTAAGTGGAGGGAGGACGAAAATGACCTAAATATTCATCCAATGACATAAAACACCTATTGGATGCACAAGATTGGTTAAAAACCCTAATTGGACAAGAATTTGTCTAGGGATGACGAAAATGACCTAAATGTTCATCCAATGACACAAAACACCTATTGGATGCACAAGATCGGTTAAAAACCCTAATTGGACAAGATGAAGGGTAGGGAGGACAAAAATGACCTAAATATTCATCCAATGACAGAAAACACCTATTGGATGCACAAGATTGGTTAAAAACCCTAATTGGACAAGAATTAGCCTAGGGAGGACGAAAATGACCTAATTGTTCATCAGATGACACAAAAACACGCATTGGATGCACAAGATTGGTTAAAAACCCTAATTGGACAAGATTAAGTGTAGGGAGGACGAAAATGACCTAAATATTCATCCAATGACATAAAACACCTATCGGATGCACAAGATTGGTTAAAAACCCTAATTGGACAAGATTAAGTGTAGGGAGGACGAAAATGACCTAAATATTCATCCAATGACATAAAACACCTATTGGATGCACAAGATTGGTTAGAAACCCTAATTGGACAAGAATTAGCCTAGGGAGGACGAAAATGACCTAATTGTTCATCCAATGACACAAAAACACCCATTGGATGTACAAGATTGGTTAAAAACACTAATTGGACAACATTGAGTGTAGGGACGACGAAAATGACCTAAATATTCATCCAATGACGCAAAACACCTATTGGATGCACAAGATTGGTTAAAAACCCTAATTTGACAAGAATTAGCCTAGGGAGGACCAAAATGACCTAATTGTTCATCCAATGACACAAAAACACCAATTGGATGCACAAGATTGGTTAAAAAACCTAATTGGACAAGAATTATCCTAAGGAGGACGAAAATGATCTAATTGTTCATCCAATGACACACAAACACCTATTGGATGCACAAGTTTGGTTAAAAACCCTAATTGGAAAAGATAAAGTGTAGGGAGGACGAAAATGACCTAAATGTTCATCCAATGACATAAAACACCAATTGGATGCACAAGATTGGTTAAAAACCCTAATTGGACAAGAATTAGCCTAGGGAGGACAACAATGACCTAATTGTTCATCCAATGACACAAAAACACCCATTGGATGTACAAGATTGGTTAAAAACCCTAATTGGACAAGATAAAGTGTTGGGAGGACAAAAATGACCTAAATGTTCATCCAATGACACAAAACACCTATTGGATGCACAAGATTGGTTAAAAACCCTAATTGGACAAGAATTAGCCTAGGGAGGATGAAAATGACCTAAATGTTCATTCAATGACACAAAACACCTATTGGATGCACAAGATTGGTTAAAAACCCTAATTGGACAAGATTAAGTGTAGGGAGGACGAAAATGACCTAAATATTCATCCAATGACATAAAACACCTATTGGATGCACAAGATTGGTTAAAAACCCTAATTGGACAAGAATTGGCCTAGGGAGGACGAAAATGACCTAATTGTTCATCCAATGACATAAAACACCTATTGGATGCACAAGATTGGTTAAAAACCCTAATTGGACAAGATTAAGTGTAGGGAGGACGAAAATGACCTAAATATTCATCCAATGACATAAAACACCTATTGGATGCACAAGATTGGTTAAAAACCCTAATTGGACAAGAATTTGTCTAGGGACGACTAAAATGACCTAAATGTTCATCCAATGACACATTACACCTATTGGATGCACAAGATTGGTTAAAAACCCTAATTGGACAAGATTAAGAGTAGGGACGACGAAAATGACCTAAATATTCATCCAATGACACAAAACACCTATTGGATGCACAAGATTGGTTAAAAACCCTAATTGGAAAAGAATTAGCCTAGGGAGGACGAAAATGACCTAATTGTTCATCCAATGGCACAAAAACACCTATTGGATGCACAAGATTGGTTAAAAACCCTAATTGGACAAGATTAAGTGTATGGAGGACGAAAATGACCTAAATATTCATCCAATGACATAAAACACCTATTGGATGCACAAGATTGGTTAAAAACCCTAATTGGACAAGAATTAGCCTAGGGAAGACGAAAATGACCTAATTGTTCATCCAATGACACAAAAACACCCATTGGATGTACAAGATTGGTTAAAAACCATAATTGGACAAGATTAAGTGTAGGGAGGACGAAAATGACCTAAATATTCATCCAATGACATAAAACACCTATTGGATGCACAAGATTGGTTAAAAACCCAAATTGGACAAGAATTAGCCTAGGGAAGACGAAAATGACCTAATTGTTCATCCAATGACACAAAAACACCTATTGAATGCACAAGATTGGTTAAAAACCCTAATTGGACAAGATTAAGTGTTGGGAGGACAAAAATGACCTAAATGTTCATCCAATGACACAAAACACCTATTGGATGCACAAGATTGGTTAAAAACCCTAATTGGACAAGATTGAATGTAGGGAGGACGAAAATGACCTAATTGTTCATCCAATGGCACAAAAACACCTATTGGATGCAAAAGATTGGTTAAAAACCTTAATTGGACAAGATAAAGTGTAGGGAGGACAAAAATGACCTAAATGTTCATCCAATGACACAAAACGCCTATTGGATGCACAAGATTGGTTAAAAACCCTAATTGGACAAGATTAAGTGTAGGGAGGACGAAAATGACCTAAATATTCATCCAATGACATAAAACACCTATTGGATGCACAAGATTGGTTAAAAACCCTAATTGGACAAGAATTAGCCTAGGGAAGACAAAAATGACCTAATTGTTCATCCAATGACACAAAAACACCCATTGGATGTACAAGATTGGTTAAAAACCATAATTGGACAAGATTAAGTGTTGGGAGGACAAAAATGACCTAAATGTTCATCCAATAACACAAAACACCTATTGGATGCACAAGATTGGTTAAAAACCCTAATTGGACAAGAATTAGCTTAGGGAGGACGAAAATGACCTAAATGTTCATTCAATGACAAAAAACACCTATTGGATGCACAAGATTGGTTAAAAACCCTAATTGGACAAGAATAAATTTAGGGAGGAAGAAAATGACCTATTTGTTCATCCAATGACACAAAAACACTAATTGGATGCACACGATTCGTTAGAAAGCCTAATTGGACAAGATAAAGTGTAGGGAGGACGAAAATGACCTAAATTTTCATTCAATGACACAAAACACCTATTGGATGCACAAGATTAGTTAAAAACCCTAATTGGACAAGATTAAGTGTAGGGAGGACGAAAATGACCTAAATATTCATCCAATGACATAAAACACCTATTGGATGCACAAGATTGGTTAAAAACACTAATTGGAAAAGAATTAGCCTAGGGAGGACGAAAATGACCTAATTGTTCATCCAATGGCACAAAAACACCTATTGGATGCACAAGATTGGTTAAAAACCCTAATTCGACAAGATAAAGTGTAGGGAGGACAAAAATGACCTAAATGTTCATCCAATGACACAAAACGCCTATTGGATGCACAAGATTGGTTAAAAACCTTAATTGGATAAGATTAAGTGTCGGGAGGACGAAAATGACCTAAATATTCACCCAATGACATAAAACACCTATTGGAGGCACAAGATTGGTTAGAAACCCAAATTGGACAAGAATTAGCCTAGGGAAGACGAAAATGACCTAATTGTTATCCAATGACATAAAAACACCCATTGGATGTACAAGATTGGTTAAAAACCCTAATTGGACAAGATTAAGAGTTGGGAGGACAAAAATGACGTAAATGTTCATCCAATGACACAAAACACCAATTGGATGTACACGATTGGTTAGAAACCCTAATTGGACAAGATAAAGTGTAGGGAGGACGAAAATGACCTAAATGTTCATCCAATGACAGAAAACACCTATTGGATGCACAAGATTGGTTAAAAACCCTAATTGGACAAGATTGAATGTAGGGAGGACGAAAATGACCTAATTGTTCATCCAATGGCACAAAAACACCTATTGGATGCACAAGATTGGTTAAAAACCCTAATTGGACAAGATAAAGTGTAGGGAGGACAAAAATGACCTAAATGTTCATCCAATGACACAAAACGCATATTGGATGCACAAGATTGGTTAAAAACCCTAACTGGACAAGATTAAGTGTAGGGAGGACGAAAATGACCTAAATATTCATCCAATGACATAAAACACCTATTGGATGCACAAGATTGGTTAAAAACCCTAATTGGACAAGAATTAGACTAGGGAAGACGAAAATGACCTAATTGTTCATCCAATGACACAAAAACACCCATTGGATGTACAAGATTGGTTAAAAACCATAATTGGACAAGATTAAGTGTTGGGAGGACAAAAATGACCTAAATATTCATCCAATAACACAAAACACCTATTGGATGCACAAGATTGGTTAAAAACCCTAATTGGACAAGAATTAGCTTAGGGAGGACGAAAATGACCTAAATGTTCATTCAATGATAAAAAACACCTATTGGATGCACAAGATTGGTTAAAAACCCTAATTGGACAAGAATAAGTTTAGGGAGGAAGAAAATGACCTATTTGTTCATCCAATGACACAAAAACACTAATTGGATGCACACGATTCGTTAGAAAGCCTAATTGGACAAGATAAAATGTAGGGAGGACGAAAATGACCTAAATTTTTATTCAATGACACAAAACACCTATTGGATGCACAAGATTAGTTAAAAACCCTAATTGGACAAGATTAAGTGTAGGGAGGACGAAAATGACCTAAATATTCATCCAATGACATAAAACACCTATTGGATGCACAAGATTGGTTAAAAACCCTAATTGGACAAGAATTAGCCTAGGGCGGACGAAAATGACCTAATTGTTCATCCAATGACACAAAAACACCCATTGGATGTAAAAGATTAGTTAAAAACCCTAATTGGACAAGATAAAGTGTTGGGAGGACAAAAAGGACCTAAATGTTCATCCAATGACACAAAACGCCTATTGGATGCACAAGATTGGTTAAAAACCCTAATTGGACAAGATTAAGTGTAGGGAGGACGAAAATGACCTAAATATTCATCCAATGACATAAAACACCTATTGGATGCACAAGATTGGTTAAAAACCCTAATTGGACAAGAATTAGCCTAGGGAAGACGAAAATGACCTAATTGTTCATCCAATGACACAAAAACACCCATTGGATGTACAAGATTGGTTAAAAACCATAATTGGACAAGATTAAGTGTTGGGAGGACAAAAATGACCTAAATGTTCATCCAATAACACAAAACACCTATTGGATGCACAAGATTGGTTAAAAACCCTAATTGGACAAGAATTAGCTTAGGGAGGACAAAAATGACCTAAATGTTCATTCAATCACAAAAAACACCTATTGGATGCACAAGATTGGTTAAAAACCCTAATTGGACAAGAATAAGTTTAGGGAGGAAGAAAATGACCTATTTGTTCATCCAATAACACAAAAACACTAATTGGATGCACACGATTCGTTAGAAAGCCTAATTGGACAAGATAAAGTGTAGGGAGGACGAAAATGACCTAAATTTTCATTCAATGACACAAAACACCTATTGGATGCACAAGATTAGTTAAAAACCCTAATTGGACAAGATTAAGTGTAGGGAGGATGAAAATGACCTAAATATTCATCCAATGACATAAAATACCTATTGGATGCACAAGATTGGTTAAAAACACTAATTGGAAAAGAATTAGCCTAGGGAGGACGAAAATGACCTAATTGTTCATCCAATGGCACAAAAACACCTATTGGATGCACAAGATTGGTTAAAAACCCTAATTGGACAAGATAAAGTGTAGGGAGGACAAAAAGGACCTAAATGTTCATCCAATGACACAAAACGCCTATTGGATGCACAAGATTGGTTAAAAGCCCAAATTGGACAAGAATTAGCCTAGGGAAGACGAAAATGACCTAATTGTTATCCAATGACACAAAAACACCCATTGGATGTACAAGATTGGTTAAAAACCCTAATTGGACAAGATTAAGAGTTGGGAGGACAAAAATGACGTAAATGTTCATCCAATGACACAAAACACCAATTGGATGCACACGATTGGTTAGAAACCCTAATTGGACAAGATAAAGTGTAGGGAGGACGAAAATGACCTAAATGTTCATCCAATGACAGAAAACACCTATTGGATGCACAAGATTGGTTAAAAACCCTAATTGGACAAGATTGAATGTAGGGAGGACGAAAATGACCTAATTGTTCATCCAATGGCACAAAAACACCTATTGGATGCACAAGATTGGTTAAAAACCCTAATTGGACAAGATAAAGTGTAGGGAGGACAAAAATGACCTAAATGTTAATCCAATGACACAAAACGCCTATTGGATGCACAAGATTGGTTAAAAACCCTAATTGGACAAGATTAAGTGTATGGAGGACGAAAATGACCTAAATATTCATCCAATGACACAAAAACACCCATTGGATGTACAAGATTGGTTAAAAACCATCATTGGACAAGAATTAGCCTAGGGAAGACGAAAATGACCTAATTGTTCATCCAATGACACAAAAACACCCATTGGATGTACCAGATTGGTTAAAAACCATAATTGGACAAGATTAAGTGTTGGGAGGACAAAAATGACCTAAATGTTCATCCAATAACACAAAACACCTATTGGATGCACAAGATTGGTTAAAAACCCTAATTGGACAAGAATTAGCTTAGGGAGGACGAAAATGACCTAAATGTTCATTCATTGACAAAAAACACCTATTGGATGCACAAGATTGGTTAGAAACCCTAATTGGACAAGAATAAGCCTAGGGAGAATGAAAATGACCTAATTGTTCATCCAATGACACAAACACACCTATTGGATGCCCAAGATTGGTTAGAAACCCTAATTAGACAAGAATAAGCCTAGGGAGGTCGAAAATGACCTAAATGTTCATCCAATGACATAAAACACCTATTGGATGCACAACATTGGTTAAAAACCCTAATTGGACAAGAATTAGTCTAGGGCGGACGAAAATGACCTAATTGTTCATCCAATGACACAAAAACACCCATTGGATGTAAAAGATTAGTTAAAAACCCTAATTGGACAAGATTGAATGTAGGGAGGACGAAAATGACCTAATTGTTCATGCAATGGCACAAAAACACCTATTGGATGCACAAGATTGGTTAAAAACCCTAATTGGACAAGATAAAGTGTAGGGAGGACAAAAATGACCTAAATGTTCATCCAATGACACAAAACGCCTATTGGATGCACAAGATTGGTTAAAAACCCTAATTGGACAAGATTAAGTGTATGGAGGACGAAAATGACCTAAATATTCATCCAATGACATAAAACACCTATTGGATGCACAAGATTGGTTAAAAAACCTAATTGGACAAGAATTAGCCTAGGGAAGACGAAAATGACCTAATTGTTCATCCAATGACACAAAAAACCCATTGGATGTACAAGATTGGTTAAAAACCATAATTGGACAAGATTAAGTGTTGGGAGGACAAAAATGACCTAAATGTTCATCCAATAACACAAAACACCTATTGGATGCACAAGATTGGTTAAAAACCCTAATTGGACAAGAATTAGCTTAGGGAGGACGAAAATGACCTAAATGTTCATTCAATGACAAAAAACACCTATTGGATGCACAAGATTGGTTAAAAACCCTAATTGGACAAGAATAAATTTAGGGAGGAAGAAAATGACCTATTTGTTCATCCAATGACACAAAAACACTAATTGGATGCACACGATTCGTTAGAAAGCCTAATTGGACAAGATAAAGTGTAGGGAGGACGAAAATGACCTAAATTTTCATTCAATGACACAAAACACCTATTGGATGCACAAGATTAGTTAAAAACCCTAATTGGACAAGATTAAGTGTAGGGAGGACGAAAATGACCTAAATATTCATCCAATGACATAAAACACCTATTGGATGCACAAGATTGGTTAAAAACACTAATTGGAAAAGAATTAGCCTAGGGAGGACGAAAATGACCTAATTGTTCATCCAATGGCACAAAAACACCTATTGGATGCACAAGATTGGTTAAAAACCCTAATTCGACAAGATAAAGTGTAGGGAGGACAAAAATGACCTAAATGTTCATCCAATGACACAAAACGCCTATTGGATGCACAAGATTGGTTAAAAACCTTAATTGGATAAGATTAAGTGTCGGGAGGACGAAAATGACCTAAATATTCACCCAATGACATAAAACACCTATTGGAGGCACAAGATTGGTTAAAAACCCAAATTGGACAAGAATTAGCCTAGGGAAGACGAAAATGACCTAATTGTTATCCAATGACACAAAAACACCCATTGGATATACAAGATTGGTTAAAAACCCTAATTGGACAAGATTAAGAGTTGGGAGGACAAAAATGACGTAAATGTTCATCCAATGACACAAAACACCAATTGGATGTACACGATTGGTTAGAAACCCTAATTGGACAAGATAAAGTGTAGGGAAGACGAAAATGACCTAATTGTTAATCCAATGACACAAAACGCCTATTGGATGCACAAGATTGGTTAAAAACCCTAATTGGACAAGATTAAGTGTATGGAGGACGAAAATGACCTAAATATTCATCCAATGACATAAAACACCTATTGGATGCACAAGATTGGTTAAAAACCCTAATTGGACAAGAATTAGCCTAGGGAAGACGAAAATGACCTAATTGTTCATCCAATGACACAAAAACACCCATTGGATGTACAAGATTGGTTAAAAACCATAATTGGACAAGATTAAGTGTTGGGAGGACAAAAATGACCTAAATGTTCATCCAATAACACAAAACACCTATTGGATGCACAAGATTGGTTAAAAACCCTAATTGGACAAGAATTAGCATTGGGAGGACGAAAATGACCTAAATGTTCATTCATTGACAAATAACACCTATTGGATGCACAAGATTGGTTAAAAACCCTAATTGGACAAGAATAAGTTTAGGGAGGAAGAAAATGACCTATTTGTTCATCCAATGACACAAAAACACTAATTGGATGCACACGATTCGTTAGAAAGCCTAATTGGACAAGATAAAGTGTAGGGAGGACGAAAATGACCTAAATTTTCATTCAATGACACAAAACACCTATTGGATGCACAAGATTAGTTAAAAACCCTAATTGGACAAGATTAAGTGTAGGGAGGACGAAAATGACCTAAATATTCATCCAATGACATAAAACACCTATTGGATGCACAAGATTGGTTAAAAATCCTAATTGGACAAGATTAAGTGTAGGGAGGACGAAAATGACCTAAATATTCATCCAATGACATAAAACACCTATTGGATGCACAAGATTGGTTAAAAACCCTAATTGGACAAGAATTAGCCTAGGGAAGACGAAAATGACCTAATTGTTCATCCAATGACACAAAAACACCCATTGGATGTACAAGATTGGTTAAAAACCCTAATTGGACAAGATAAAGTGTTGGGAGGACAAAAATGACCTAAATGTTCATCCAATGACACAAAACACCTATTGGATGCACAAGATTGGTTAAAAACATTAATTGGACAAGAATTAGCTTAGGGAGGACGAAAATGACCTAAATGTTCATTCAATGACAAAAAACACCTATTGGATGCACAAGATTGGTTAAAAACCCTAATTGGACAAGAATAAGTTTAGGGAGGAAGAAAATGACCTATTTGTTCATCCAATGACACAAAAATACTAATTGGATGCACTAGATTCGTTAGAAAGCCTAATTGGACAAGATAAAGTGTAGGGAGGACGAAAATGACCTAAATTTTCATTCAATGACACAAAACACCTATTGGATGCACAAGATTAGTTAAAAACCCTAATTGGACAAGATTAAGTGTAGGGAGGACGAAAATGACCTAAATATTCATCCAATGACATAAAACACCTATTGGATGCACAAGATTGGTTAAAAACCCTAATTGGACAAGAATTAGCCTAGGGAGGACGAAAATGACCTAATTGTTCATCTAATGACACAAAAACACCCATTGGATGTACAAGATTGGTTAAAAACCTTAATTGGATAAGATTAAGTGTCGAGAGGACGAAAATGACCTAAATATTCACCCAATGACATAAAACACCTATTGGAGGCACAAGATTGGTTAAAAACCCTAATTGGACAAGAATTTGTCTAGGGAGGACGAAAATGACCTAAATGTTCACACAATGACACAAAACACCTATTGGATGCACAAGATTGGTTAAAAACCCTAACTGCACAAGAATAGGTGTAGGGTGGACGAAAATGACCTAAATATTCATCCAATGACATAAAACACCTATTCGATGCACAAGATTGGTTAAAAACCCTAATTGGAAAAGAATTTTTCTAGGGAGGACGAAAATGACCTAAATGTTCTTCCAATGACACAAAACACCTATTGGATGCACAAGATTGGTTAAAAACCCTAATTGGACAACGAAAATGAATTATCCTAGGGACGACGAAAATGACCTAATTGTTCATCCAATGACACAAAAACACCAATTGGATGCACACGATTGGTTAGAAACCCTAGTTGGACAAGATAAAGTGTAGGGAGGACGAAAATGACCTAAATGTTCATCAAATGACAGAAAACACCTATTGGATGCACAAGATTGGTTAAAAACCCTAATTAGACAAGATTGAATGTAGGGAGGACGAAAATGACCTAATTGTTCATCCAATGGCACAAAAACACCTATTGGATGGACAAGATTGGTTAAAAACCCTAATTGGACAAGATAAAGTGTAGGGAGGACAAAAATGACCTAATTGTTCATCCAATGGCACAAAAACACCTATTGGATGCACAAGATTGGTTAAAAACCCTAATTGGACAAGAATAAGTTTAGGGAGGAAGAAAATGACCTATTTGTTCATCCAATGACACAAAAACACTAATTGGATGCACACGATTCGTTAGAAAGCCTAATTGGACAAGATAAAGTGTAGGGAGGACGAAAATGACCTAAATTTTCATTCAATGACACAAAACACCTATTGGATGCACAAGATTAGTTAAAAACCCTAATTAGACAAGATTAAGTGTAGGGAGGACGAAAATGACCTAAATATTCATCCAATGACATAAAACACCTATTGGATGCACAAGATTGGTTAAAAACACTAATTGGAAAAGAATTAGCCTAGGGAGGACGAAAATGACCTAATTGTTCATCCAATGGCACAAAAACACCTATTGGATGCACAAGATTGGTTAAAAACCCTAATTCGACAAGATAAAGTGTAGGGAGGACAAAAATGACCTAAATGTTCATCCAATGACACAAAACGCCTATTGGATGCACAAGATTGGTTAAAAACCTTAATTGGATAAGATTAAGTGTCGGGAGGACGAAAATGACCTAAATATTCACCCAATGACATAAAACACCTATTGGAGGCACAAGATTGGTTAGAAACCCAAATTGGACAAGAATTAGCCTAGGGAAGACGAAAATGACCTAATTGTTATCCAATGACATAAAAACACCCATTGGATGTACAAGATTGGTTAAAAACCCTAATTGGACAAGATTAAGAGTTGGGAGGACAAAAATGACGTAAATGTTCATCCAATGACACAAAACACCAATTGGATGTACACGATTGGTTAGAAACCCTAATTGGACAAGATAAAGTGTAGGGAGGACGAAAATGACCTAAATGTTCATCCAATGACAGAAAACACCTATTGGATGCACAAGATTGGTTAAAAACCCTAATTGGACAAGATTGAATGTAGGGAGGACGAAAATGACCTAATTGTTCATCCAATGGCACAAAAACACCTATTGGATGCACAAGATTGGTTAAAAACCCTAATTGGACAAGATAAAGTGTAGGGAGGACAAAAATGACCTAAATGTTCATCCAATGACACAAAACGCATATTGGATGCACAAGATTGGTTAAAAACCCTAACTGGACAAGATTAAGTGTAGGGACGACGAAAATGACCTAAATATTCATCCAATGACATAAAACACCTATTGGATGCACAAGATAGGTTAAAAACACTAATTGGAAAAGAATTAGCCTAGGGAGGACGAAAATGACCTAATTGTTCATCCAATGGCACAAAAACACCTATTGGATGCACAAGATTGGTTAAAAACCCTAATTCGACAAGATAAAGTGTAGGGAGGGCAAAAATGACCTAAATGTTCATCCAATGACACAAAACGCCTATTGGATGCACAAGATTGGTTAAAAACCTTAATTGGATAAGATTAAGTGTCGGGAGGACGAAAATGACCTAAATATTCACCCAATGACATAAAACACCTATTGGAGGCACAAGATTGGTTAAAAACCCAAATTGGACAAGAATTAGCCTAGGGAAGACGAAAATGACCTAATTGTTATCCAATGACACAAAAACACCCATTGGATGTACAAGATTGGTTAAAAACCCTAATTGGACAAGATTAAGAGTTGGGAGGACAAAAATGACGTACATGTTCATCCAATGACACAAAACACCTATTGGATGCACAAGATTGGTTAAAAACCCTAATTGGACAAGAATTAGCCTAGGGAGGACGAAAATGACCTAAATGTTCATTCAATGACACAAAACACCTATTGGATGCACAAGATTGGTTAAAAACCCTAATTGGACAAGATTAAGTTTAGGGAGGAAGAAAATGACCTATTTGTTCATCCAATGACACAAAAACACCAATTGGATGCACACGATTCGTTAGAAACCCTAATTGGACAAGATAAAGTGTAGGGAGGACGAAAATGACCTAAATTTTCATTAAATGAAACAAAACACCTATTGGATGCACAAGATTAGTTAAAAACCCTAATTGGACAAGATTAAGTGTAGGGAGGACGAAAATGACCTAAATATTCATCCAATGACATAAAACACCTATTGGATGCACAAGATTGGTTAAAAACCCTAATTGGACAAGAATTTGTCTAGGGAGGACGAAAATGACCTAAATGTTCACACAATGAAACAAAACACCTATTGGATGCACAAGATTGGTTAAAAACCCTAATTGGACAAGAATAGGTGTAGGGAGGACGAAAATGACCTAAATATTCATCCAATGACATAAAACACCTATTCGATGCACAAGATTGGTTAAAAACCCTAATTGGACAAGATTAAGTTTAGGGAGGAAGAAAATGACCTATTTGTTAATCCAATGACACAAAAACACCAATTGGATGCACACGATTGGTCAGAAACCCTAATTGGACAAGATAAAGTGTAGGGAGGACGAAAATGACCTAAATTTTCATTCAATGACACAAAACATCTATTGGATGCACAAGATTAGTTAATAACCCTAATTCGACAAGATTAAGTGTAGGGAGGACGAAAATGACCTAAATATTCATCTAATGACCTAAAACACCTATTGGATACACAAGATTGGTTAAAAACCCTAATTGGACAAGATTAAGTGTTGGGAGGACGAAAATGACCTAAATATTCATCCAATGACACAAAACACCTATTGGATGCACAAGATTGGTTAAAAACCCTAATTGGATAAGAATTAGCCTAGGGAGGATGAAAATGACCTAAATGTTCATTCAATGACACAAAACACCTATTGGATGCACACGATTGGTCAGAAACCCTAATTGGACAAGATAAAGTGTAGGGAGGACGAAAATGACCTAAATTTTCATTCAATGACACAAAACACCTATTGGATGCACAAGATTGGTTAAAAACCCTAATTGGACAAGATTAAGTGTAGGGAGGACGAAAATGACCTAAATATTCATCCAATGACATAAAACACCTATTGGATGCACAACATTGGTTAAAAACCCTAATTGGACAAGAATTAGTCTAGGGCGGACGAAAATGACCTAATTGTTCATCCAATGACACAAAAACACCCATTGGATGTAAAAGATTAGTTAAAAACCCTAATTGGACAAGATTGAATGTAGGGAGGACGAAAATGACCTAATTGTTCATGCAATGGCACAAAAACACCTATTGGATGCACAAGATTGGTTAAAAACCCTAATTGGACAAGATAAAGTGTAGGGAGGACAAAAATGACCTAAATGTTCATCCAATGACACAAAACGCCTATTGGATGCACAAGATTGGTTAAAAACCCTAATTGGACAAGATTAAGTGTATGGAGGACGAAAATGACCTAAATATTCATCCAATGACATAAAACACCTATTGGATGCACAAGATTGGTTAAAAACCCTAATTGGACAAGAATTAGCCTAGGGAAGACGAAAATGACGTAATTGTTCATCCAATGACACAAAAACACCCATTGGATGTACAAGATTGGTTAAAAACCATAATTGGACAAGATTAAGTGTTGGGAGGACAAAAATGACCTAAATGTTCATCCAATAACACAAAACACCTATTGGATGCACAAGATTGGTTAAAAACCCTAATTGGACAAGAATTAGCTTAGGGAGGACGAAAATGACCTAAATGTTCATTCAATGACAAAAAACACCTATTGGATGCACAAGATTGGTTAAAAACCCTAATTGGACAAGAATAAATTTAGGGAGGAAGAAAATGACCTATTTGTTCATCCAATGACACAAAAACACTAATTGGATGCACACGATTCGTTAGAAAGCCTAATTGGACAAGATAAAGTGTAGGGAGGACGAAAATGACCTAAATTTTCATTCAATGACACAAAACACCTATTGGATGCACAAGATTAGTTAAAAACCCTAATTGGACAAGATTAAGTGTAGGGAGGACGAAAATGACCTAAATATTCATCCAATGACATAAAACACCTATTGGATGCACAAGATTGGTTAAAAACACTAATTGGAAAAGAATTAGCCTAGGGAGGACGAAAATGACCTAATTGTTCATCCAATGGCACAAAAACACCTATTGGATGCACAAGATTGGTTAAAAACCCTAATTCGACAAGATAAAGTGTAGGGAGGACAAAAATGACCTAAATGTTCATCCAATGACACAAAACGCCTATTGGATGCACAAGATTGGTTAAAAACCTTAATTGGATAAGATTAAGTGTCGGGAGGACGAAAATGACCTAAATATTCACCCAATGACATAAAACACCTATTGGAGGCACAAGATTGGTTAGAAACCCAAATTGGACAAGAATTAGCCTAGGGAAGACGAAAATGACCTAATTGTTATCCAATGACATAAAAACACCCATTGGATGTACAAGATTGGTTAAAAACCCTAATTGGACAAGATTAAGAGTTGGGAGGACAAAAATGACGTAAATGTTCATCCAATGACACAAAACACCAATTGGATGTACACGATTGGTTAGAAACCCTAATTGGACAAGATAAAGTGTAGGGAGGACGAAAATGACCTAAATGTTCATCCAATGACAGAAAACACCTATTGGATGCACAAGATTGGTTAAAAACCCTAATTGGACAAGATTGAATGTAGGGAGGACGAAAATGACCTAATTATTCATCCAATGGCACAAAAACACCTATTGGATGCACAAGATTGGTTAAAAACCCTAATTGGACAAGATAAAGTGTAGGGAGGACAAAAATGACCTAAATGTTCATCCAATGACACAAAACGCCTATTGGATGCACAAGATTGGTTAAAAACCCTAATTGGACAAGATTAAGAGTTGGGAGGACAAAAATGACGTAAATGTTCATCCAATGACACAAAACACCAATTGGATGTACACGATTGGTTAGAAACCCTAATTGGACAAGATAAAGTGTAGGGAGGACGAAAATGACCTAAATGTTCATCCAATGACAGAAAACACCTATTGGATGCACAAGATTGGTTAAAAACCCTAATTGGACAAGATTGAATGTAGGGAGGACGAAAATGACCTAATTGTTCATCCAATGGCACAAAAACACCTATTGGATGCACAAGATTGGTTAAAAACCCTAATTGGACAAGATAAAGTGTAGGGAGGACAAAAATTACCTAAATGTTCATCCAATGACACAAAACGCCTATTGGATGCACAAGATTGGTTAAAAACCCTAATTGGACAAGATTAAGTGTAGGGAGGACGAAAATGACCTAAATTTTCATCCAATGACACAAAACACCTATTGGATGCACAAGATTATTTAAAAACCCTAATTAGACAAGATTAAGTGTAGGGAGGACGAAAATGACCTAAATATTCATCCAATGACATAAAACACCTATTGGATGCACAAGATTGGTTAAAAACCCTAATTGGAGAAGAATTAGCCTAGGGAGGACGAAAATGACCTAATTGTTCATCCAATGACACAAAAACACCCATTGGATGTACAAGATTGGTTAAAAACCCTAATTGGACAAGATTAAGTGTTGGGAGGACAAAACTGACCTAAATGTTCATCCAATGACACAAAACACCTATTGGATGCACAAGATTGGTTAAAAACCCTAATTGGACAAGAATTAGCCTAGGGAGGACGAAAATGACCTAAATGTTCATTCAATGACACAAAACACCTATTGGATGCACAAGATTGGTTAAAAACCCTAATTGGACATGATTAAGTTTAGGGAGGAAGAAAATGACCTATTTGTTCATCCAATGACACAAAAACACCAATTGGATGCACACGATTCGTTAGAAACCCTAATTGGACAAGATAAAGTGTAGGGAGGACGAAAATGACCTAAATTTTCATCCAATGACACAAAATACCTATTGGATGCACAAGATTATTTAAAAACCCTAATTGGACAAGATTAAGTGTAGGGAGGACGAAAATGACCTAAATATTCATCCAATGACATAAAACACCTATTGGATGCACAAGATTGGTTAAAAACCCTAATTGGACAAGGTTAAGTGTAGGGAGGACGAAAATGACCTAAATATTCATCCAATGACATAAAACACCTATTGGATGCACAAGATTGGTTAAAAACCCTAATTGGACAAGATTAAGTGTAGGGAGGACGAAAATGACCTAAATGTTCATCCAATGACACAAAACACGTATTGGATGCACAAGATTGGTTAAAAACCCTAATTGGATAAGAATTAGCCTAGGGAGGACGATAATGACCTAAACGTTCATCCAATGACACAAAACACCTATTGGATGCACAAGATTGGTTTTAAACCCTAATTGGACAAGAATTATCAAAGGGAGGACGAAAATGACCTAATTGTTCATCCAATGACACAAAAACACCAATTGGATGCACAAGATTGGTTAGAAACCCTAATTGGACAAGATAAAGTGTAGGGAGGACGAAAATGACCTAAGTGTTCATCTAATGACACAAAACACCTATTGGATGCACAAGATTGGTTAAAAACCCTAATTGGACAAGAATTAGCCTAGGGAGGACGAAAATGACCTAATTGTTCATCCAATGACACAAAAACACCTCTCGGATGCACAAGATTAGTTAGAAACCCTAATTGAACAAGATTAAGTGTAGGGAGGACGAAAAGGACCTAAATGTTCATCCAATGACACAAAACAGCTACTGGATGGACAAGATTGGTTAAAAACCCTAATTGGATAAGAATTAGCCTAAGGAGGACGAAAATGACCTAAATGTTCATCCAATGACACAAAACACCTATTGGATGCACAAGATTGGTTAAAAACCCTAATTGGACAAGAATTATCATAGGGAGGACGAAAATGACCTAATTGTTCATCCAATGACACAAAAACACCAATTGGATGCACAAGATTGGTTAGAAACCCTAATTGGACAAGAATTAGCCTAGGGAGGACGAAAATGACCTAATTGTTCATCCAATGACACAAAAACACCTATCGGATGCACAACATTGGTTAGAAACCCTAATTGAACAAGATTAAGTGTAGGGAGGACGAAAATGACCTAATTGTTCATCCAATGACACAAAAACACCAATTGGATGCACAAGATTGGTTAGAAACCCTAATTGGAAAAGATAAAGTGTAGGGAGGACGAAAATGACCTAAATGTTCATCCAATGACACAAAACACCTATTGGATGCACAAGATTGGTTAAAAACCCTAATTGGACAAGAATTATCATAGGGAGGACGAAAATGACCTAATTGTTCATCCAATGACACAAAAACACCAATTAGATGCACAAGATTGGTTAGAAACCCTAATTGGAAAAGATAAAGTGTAGGGAGGACGAAAATGACCTAAAATGTTCATCCAATGACACAAAACACCTATTGGATGCACAAGATTGGTTAAAAACCCTAATTGGACAAGATTAAGTTTAGGGAGGACGAAAATGACCTAAATGTTCATCCAATGACACAAAAACACCTATTGGATGCACAAGATTGGTTAAAAACCCTAATTGGACAAGATTAAGTGTAGGGAGGACGAAAATGACCTAAATATTCATCCAATGACATAAAACACCTATTGGATGCACAAGATTGGTTAAAAACCCTAATTGGACAAGAATTGGCCTAGGGAGGACGAAAATGACCTAATTGTTCATCCAATGACATAAAACACCTATTGGATGCACAAGATTGGTTAAAAACCCTAATTGGACAAGATTAAGTGTAGGGAGGACGAAAATGACCTAAATATTCATCCAATGACATAAAACACCTATTGGATGCACAAGATTGGTTAAAAACCCTAATTGGACAAGATTAAGTGTAGGGAGGACCAAAATGACCTAAATATTCATCCAATGACATAAAACACCTATTGGATGCACAAGATTGGTTAAAAACCCTAATTGGACAAGATTAAGTGTAGGGAGGACGAAAATGACCTAAATATTCATCCAATGACATAAAACACCTATTGGATGCACAACATTGGTTAAAAACCCTAATTGGACAAGAATTAGTCTAGGGCGGACGAAAATGACCTAATTGTTCATCCAATGACACAAAAACACCCATTGGATGTAAAAGATTAGTTAAAAACCCTAATTGGACAAGATTGAATGTAGGGAGGACGAAAATGACCTAATTGTTCATGCAATGGCACAAAAACACCTATTGGATGCACAAGATTGGTTAAAAACCCTAATTGGACAAGATAAAGTGTAGGGAGGACAAAAATGACCTAAATGTTCATCCAATGACACAAAACGCCTATTGGATGCACAAGATTGGTTAAAAACCCTAATTGGACAAGATTAAGTGTATGGAGGACGAAAATGACCTAAATATTCATCCAATGACATAAAACACCTATTGGATGCACAAGATTGGTTAAAAACCCTAATTGGACAAGAATTAGCCTAGGGAAGACGAAAATGACGTAATTGTTCATCCAATGACACAAAAACACCCATTGGATGTACAAGATTGGTTAAAAACCATAATTGGACAAGATTAAGTGTTGGGAGGACAAAAATGACCTAAATGTTCATCCAATAACACAAAACACCTATTGGATGCACAAGATTGGTTAAAAACCCTAATTGGACAAGAATTAGCTTAGGGAGGACGAAAATGACCTAAATGTTCATTCAATGACAAAAAACACCTATTGGATGCACAAGATTGGTTAAAAACCCTAATTGGACAAGAATAAATTTAGGGAGGAAGAAAATGACCTATTTGTTCATCCAATGACACAAAAACACTAATTGGATGCACACGATTCGTTAGAAAGCCTAATTGGACAAGATAAAGTGTAGGGAGGACGAAAATGACCTAAATTTTCATTCAATGACACAAAACACCTATTGGATGCACAAGATTAGTTAAAAACCCTAATTGGACAAGATTAAGTGTAGGGAGGACGAAAATGACCTAAATATTCATCCAATGACATAAAACACCTATTGGATGCACAAGATTGGTTAAAAACACTAATTGGAAAAGAATTAGCCTAGGGAGGACGAAAATGACCTAATTGTTCATCCAATGGCACAAAAACACCTATTGGATGCACAAGATTGGTTAAAAACCCTAATTCGACAAGATAAAGTGTAGGGAGGACAAAAATGACCTAAATGTTCATCCAATGACACAAAACGCCTATTGGATGCACAAGATTGGTTAAAAACCTTAATTGGATAAGATTAAGTGTCGGGAGGACGAAAATGACCTAAATATTCACCCAATGACATAAAACACCTATTGGAGGCACAAGATTGGTTAGAAACCCAAATTGGACAAGAATTAGCCTAGGGAAGACGAAAATGACCTAATTGTTATCCAATGACATAAAAACACCCATTGGATGTACAAGATTGGTTAAAAACCCTAATTGGACAAGATTAAGAGTTGGGAGGACAAAAATGACGTAAATGTTCATCCAATGACACAAAACACCAATTGGATGTACACGATTGGTTAGAAACCCTAATTGGACAAGATAAAGTGTAGGGAGGACAAAAATGACCTAAATGTTCATCCAATGACACAAAACGCCTATTGGATGCACAAGATTGGTTAAAAACCTTAATTGGATAAGATTAAGTGTCGGGAGGACGAAAATGACCTAAATATTCACCCAATGACATAAAACACCTATTGGAGGCACAAGATTGGTTAAAAACCCAAATTGGACAAGAATTAGGCTAGGGAAGACGAAAATGACCTAATTGTTATCCAATGACACAAAAACACCCATTGGATGTACAAGATTGGTTAAAAACCCTAATTGGACAAGATTAAGAGTTGGGAGGACAAAAATGACGTAAATGTTCATCCAATGACACAAAACACCAATTGGATGTACACGATTGGTTAGAAACCCTAATTGGACAAGATAAAGTGTAGGGAGGACGAAAATGACCTAAATGTTCATCCAATGACAGAAAACACCTATTGGATGCACAAGATTGGTTAAAAACCCTAATTGGACAAGATTGAATGTAGGGAGGACGAAAATGACCTAATTGTTCATCCAATGGCACAAAAACACCTATTGGATGCACAAGATTGGTTAAAAACCCTAATTGGACAAGATAAAGTGTAGGGAGGACAAAAATGACCTAAATGTTAATCCAATGACACAAAACGCCTATTGGATGCACAAGATTGGTTAAAAACCCTAATTGGACAAGATTAAGTGTATGGAGGACGAAAATGACCTAAATATTCATCCAATGACATAAAACACCTATTGGATGCACAAGATTGGTTAAAAACCCTAATTGGACAAGAATTAGCCTAGGGAAGACGAAAATGACCTAATTGTTCATCCAATGACACAAAAACACCCATTGGATGTACAAGATTGGTTAAAAACCATAATTGGACAAGATTAAGTGTTGGGAGGACAAAAATGACCTAAATGTTCATCCAATAACACAAAACACCTATTGGATGCACAAGATTGGTTAAAAACCCTAATTGGACAAGAATTAGCTTAGGGAGGACGAAAATAACCTAAATGTTCATTCAATGACAAAAAACACCTATTGGATGCACAAGATTGGTTAAAAACCCTAATTGGACAAGAATAAGTTTAGGGAGGAAGAAAATGACCTATTTGTTCATCCAATGACACAAAAACACTAATTGGATGCACACGATTCGTTAGAAAGCCTAATTGGACAAGATAAAGTGTAGGGAGGACGAAAATGACCTAAATTTTCATTCAATGACACAAAACACCTATTGGATGCACAAAATTACTTAAAAACCCTAATTGGACAAGATTAAGTGTAGGGAGGACGAAAATGACCTAAATATTCATCCAATGACATAAAACACCTATTGGATGCACAAGATTGGTTAAAAACACTAATTGGAAAAGAATTAGCCTAGGTAGGACGAAAATGACCTAATTGTTCATCCAATGGCACAAAAACACCTATTGGATGCACAAGATTGGTTAAAAACCCTAATTCGACAAGATAAAGTGTAGGGAGGACAAAAATGACCTAAATGTTCATCCAATGACACAAAACGCCTATTGGATGCACAAGATTGGTTAAAAACCTTAATTGGATAAGATTAAGTGTCGGGAGGACGAAAATGACCTAAATATTCACCCAATGACATAAAACACCTATTGGAGGCACAAGATTGGTTAGAAACCCAAATTGGACAAGAATTAGCCTAGGGAAGACGAAAATGACCTAATTGTTATCCAATGACATAAAAACACCCATTGGATGTACAAGATTGGTTAAAAACCCTAATTGGACAAGATTAAGAGTTGGGAGGACAAAAATGACGTAAATGTTCATCCAATGACACAAAACACCAATTGGATGTACACGATTGGTTAGAAACCCTAATTGGACAAGATAAAGTGTAGGGAGGACGAAAATGACCTAAATGTTCATCCAATGACAGAAAACACCTATTGGATGCACAAGATTGGTTAAAAACCCTAATTGGACAAGATTGAATGTAGGGAGGACGAAAATGACCTAATTGTTCATCCAATGGCACAAAAACACCTATTGGATGCACAAGATTGGTTAAAAACCCTAATTGGACAAGATAAAGTGTAGGGAGGACAAAAATGACCTAAATGTTAATCCAATGACACAAAACGCCTATTGGATGCACAAGATTGGTTAAAAACCCTAATTGGACAAGATTAAGTGTATGGAGGACGAAAATGACCTAAATATTCATCCAATGACACAAAAACACCCATTGGATGTACAAGATTGGTTAAAAACCATCATTGGACAAGAATTAGCCTAGGGAAGACGAAAATGACCTAATTGTTCATCCAATGACACAAAAACACCCATTGGATGTACAAGATTGGTTAAAAACCATAATTGGACAAGATTAAGTGTTGGGAGGACAAAAATGACCTAAATGTTCATCCAATAACACAAAACACCTATTGGATGCACAAGATTGGTTAAAAACCCTAATTGGACAAGAATTAGCTTAGGGAGGACGAAAATGACCTAAATGTTCATTCATTGACAAAAAACACCTATTGGATGCACAAGATTGGTTAGAAACCCTAATTGGACAAGAATAAGCCTAGGGAGAATGAAAATGACCTAATTGTTCATCCAATGACACAAACACACCTATTGGATGCCCAAGATTGGTTAGAAACCCTAATTAGACAAGAATAAGCCTAGGGAGGTCGAAAATGACCTAAATGTTCATCCAATGACATAAAACACCTATTGGATGCACAACATTGGTTAAAAACCCTAATTGGACAAGAATTAGTCTAGGGCGGACGAAAATGACCTAATTGTTCATCCAATGACACAAAAACACCCATTGGATGTAAAAGATTAGTTAAAAACCCTAATTGGACAAGATTGAATGTAGGGAGGACGAAAATGACCTAATTGTTCATGCAATGGCACAAAAACACCTATTGGATGCACAAGATTGGTTAAAAACCCTAATTGGACAAGATAAAGTGTAGGGAGGACAAAAATGACCTAAATGTTCATCCAATGACACAAAACGCCTATTGGATGCACAAGATTGGTTAAAAACCCTAATTGGACAAGATTAAGTGTATGGAGGACGAAAATGACCTAAATATTCATCCAATGACATAAAACACCTATTGGATGCACAAGATTGGTTAAAAAACCTAATTGGACAAGAATTAGCCTAGGGAAGACGAAAATGACCTAATTGTTCATCCAATGACACAAAAAACCCATTGGATGTACAAGATTGGTTAAAAACCATAATTGGACAAGATTAAGTGTTGGGAGGACAAAAATGACCTAAATGTTCATCCAATAACACAAAACACCTATTGGATGCACAAGATTGGTTAAAAACCCTAATTGGACAAGAATTAGCTTAGGGAGGACGAAAATGACCTAAATGTTCATTCAATGACAAAAAACACCTATTGGATGCACAAGATTGGTTAAAAACCCTAATTCGACAAGATAAAGTGTAGGGAGGACAAAAATGACCTAAATGTTCATCCAATGACACAAAAACACTAATTGGATGCACACGATTCGTTAGAAAGCCTAATTGGACAAGATAAAGTGTAGGGAGGACGAAAATGACCTAAATTTTCATTCAATGACACAAAACACCTATTGGATGCACAAGATTAGTTAAAAACCCTAATTGGACAAGATTAAGTGTAGGGAGGACGAAAATGACCTAAATATTCATCCAATGACATAAAACACCTATTGGATGCACAAGATTGGTTAAAAACCCTAATTGGACAAGAATTAGCCTAGCGAGGACGAAAATGACCTAATTGTTCATCCAATGACACAAAAACACCCATTGGATGTACAAGATTGGTTAAAAACCCTAATTGTACATGATAAAGTGTTGGGAGGACAAAAAGGACCTAAATGTTCATCGAATGACACAAAACGCCTATTGGATGCACAAGATTGGTTAAAAACCCTAATTGGACAAGATTAAGTGTAGGGAGGACGAAAATGACCTAAATATTCATCCAATGACATAAAACACCTATTGGATGCACAAGATTGGTTAAAAACCATAATTGGACAAGAATTAGCCTAGGGAGGACGAAAATGACCTAAATGTTCATTCAATGACAAAAAATACCTATTGGATGCACAAGATTGGTTAAAAACCCTAATTGGACAAGAGTAAGTCTAGGGAGGAAGAAAATGACCTATTTGTTCATCCAATGACACAAAAACACTAATTGGATGTACACGATTCGTTAGAAAGCCTAATTGGACAAGATAAAGTGTTGGGAGGACGAAAATGACCTAAATATTCATCCAATGACATAAAACACCTATTGGATGCACAAGATTGGTTAAAAACCCTAATTGGACAAGATTAAGTGTAGGGAGGACGAAAATGACCTAAATATTCATCCAATGACATAAAACACCTATTGGATGCACCAGATTGGTTAAAAACCCTAATTGGACAAGATTAAGTGTAGGGAAGACGAAAATGACCTAAATATTCATCTAATGACATAAAACACCTATTGGATGCACAAGATTGGTTAAAAACCCTAATTGGACAAGAATTAGCCTAGGGAGGATGAAAATGACCTAAATGTTCATTCAATGACACAAAACACCTATTGGATGCACAAGATTGGTTAAAAACCCTAATTGGACAAGATTAAGTTTAGGGAGGAAGAAAATGACCTATTTGTTAATCCAATGACACAAAAACACCAATTGGATGCACACGATTGGTCAGAAACCCTAATTGGACAAGATAAAGTGTAGGGAGGTCGAAAATGACCTAAATTTTCATCCAATGACACAAAACCACCTATTGGATGCACAAGTTTGGTTAAAAACCCTAATTGGAAAAGATTAAGTGTAGGGAGGACGAAAATGACCTAAATGTTCATCCAATGACACAAAAACACCTATTGGATGCACAAGATTGGTTAAAAACCCTAATTGGACAAGAATAAGTGTAGGGAGGACAAAAATGACCTAAATATTCATCCAATGACACAAAACGCCTATTGGATGCACAAGATTGGTTAAAAACCCTAATTGGACAAGATTGAGTGTAGGGAGGACGAAAATGACCTGATTGTTCATCCAATGGCACAAAAACACCTATTGGATGCACAAGATTGGTTAAAAACCCTAATTGGACAAGATAAAGTGTAGGGAGGACAAAAATGACCTAAATGTTCATCCAATGACACAAAACGCCTATTGGATGCACAAGATTGGTTAAAAACCCTAATTGGACAAGATTAAGTGTATGGAGGACGAAAATGACCTAAATATTCATCCAATGACATAAAACACCTATTGGATGCACAAGATTGGTTAAAAACCCTAATTGGACAAGAATTAGCCTAGGGAAGACGAAAATGACCTAATTGTTCATCCAATGACACAAAAACACCCATTGGATGTACAAGATTGGTTAAAAACCATAATTGGACAAGATTAAGTGTTGGGAGGACAAAAATGACCTAAATGTTCATCCAATAACACAAAACACCTATTGGATGCACAAGATTGGTTAAAAACCCTAATTGGACAAGAATTAGCATTGGGAGGACGAAAATGACCTAAATGTTCATTCATTGACAAATAACACCTATTGGATGCACAAGATTGGTTAAAAACCCTAATTGGACAAGAATAAGTTTAGGGAGGAAGAAAATGACCTATTTGTTCATCCAATGACACAAAAACACTAATTGGATGCACACGATTCGTTAGAAAGCCTAATTGGACAAGATAAAGTGTAGGGAGGACGAAAATGACCTAAATTTTCATTCAATGACACAAAACACCTATTGGATGCACAAGATTAGTTAAAAACCCTAATTGGACAAGATTAAGTGTAGGGACGACGAAAATGACCTAAATATTCATCCAATGACATAAAACACCTACTGGATGCACAAGATTGGTTAAAAACACTAATTGGAAAAGAATTAGCCTAGGGAGGACGAAAATGACCTAATTGTTCATCCAATGGCACAAAAACACCTATTGGATGCACAAGATTGGTTAAAAACCCTAATTCGACAAGATAAAGTGTAGGGAGGACAAAAATGACCTAAATGTTCATCCAATGACACAAAACGCCTATTGGATGCACAAGATTGGTTAAAAACCTTAATTGGATAAGATTAAGTGTCGGGAGGACGAAAATGACCTAAATATTCACCCAATGACATAAAACACCTATTGGAGGCACAAGATTGGTTAAAAACCCAAATTGGACAAGAATTAGCCTAGGGAAGACGAAAATGACCTAATTGTTATCCAATGACACAAAAACACCCATTGGATGTACAAGATTGGTTAAAAACCCTAATTGGACAAGATTAAGAGTTGGGAGGACAAAAATGACGTAAATGTTCATCCAATGACACAAAACACCAATTGGATGTACACGATTGGTTAGAAACCCTAATTGGACAAGATAAAGTGTAGGGAGGACGAAAATGACCTAAATGTTCATCCAATGACAGAAAACACCTATTGGATGCACAAGATTGGTTAAAAACCCTAATTGGACAAGATTGAATGTAGGGAGGACGAAAATGACCTAATTATTCATCCAATGGCACACAAACACCTATTGGATGCACAAGATTGTTTAAAAACCCTAATTGGACAAGATAAAGTGTAGGGAGGACAAAAATGACCTAAATGTTCATCCAATGACACAAAACGCCTATTGGATGCACAAGATTGGTTAAAAACCCTAACTGGACAAGATTAAGTGTAGGGAGGACGAAAATGACCTAAATATTCATCCAATGACATAAAACACCTATTGGTTGCACAAGATTGGTTAAAAACCCTAATTGGACAAGAATTAGACTAGGGAAGACGAAAATGACCTAATTGTTAATCCAATGACACAAAACGCCTATTGGATGCACAAGATTGGTTAAAAACCCTAATTGGACAAGATTAAGTGTATGGAGGACGAAAATGACCTAAATATTCATCCAATGACATAAAACACCTATTGGATGCACAAGATTGGTTAAAAACCCTAATTGGACAAGAATTAGCCTAGGGAAGACGAAAATGACGTAATTGTTCATCCAATGACACAAAAACACCCATTGGATGTACAAGATTGGTTAAAAACCATAATTGGACAAGATTAAGTGTTGGGAGGACAAAAATGACCTAAATGTTCATCCAATAACACAAAACACCTATTGGATGCACAAGATTGGTTAAAAACCCTAATTGGACAAGAATTAGCTTAGGGAGGACGAAAATGACCTAAATGTTCATCCAATGACAAAAAACACCTATTGGATGCACAAGATTGGTTAAAAACCCTAATTGGACAAGAATAAGTTTAGGGAGGAAGAAAATGACCTATTTGTTCATCCAATGACACAAAAACACTAATTGGATGCACACGACTCGTTAGAAAGCCTAATTGAACAAGATAAAGTGTAGGGAGGACGAAAATGACCTAAATTTTCATTCAATGACACAAAACACCTATTGGATGCACAAGATTAGTTAAAAACCCTAATTGGACAAGATTAAGTGTAGGGAGGACGAAAATGACCTAAATGTTCATCCAATGACACAAAAACACCTATTGGATGCACAAGATTGGTTAAAAACCCTAATTGGACAAGATTAAGAGTAGGGAGGACGAAAATGACCTAAATATTCATCCAATGACATAAATCACCTATTGGATGCACAAGATTGGTTAAAAACCCTAATTGGACAAGATTAAGTGTAGGGAGGACGAAAATGACCTAAATATTCATCCAATGACATAAAACACCTATTGGATGCACAAGATTGGTTAAAAACCCTAATTGGACAAGATTAAGTGTAGGGAGGACGAAAATTACCCAAATATTCATCCAATGACATAAAACACCTATTGGATGCACAACATTGGTTAAAAACCCTAATTGGACAAAATTAAGTGTAGGGAGGACGAAAATGACCTAAATATTCATCCAATGACATAAAACACCTATTGGATGAACAAGATTGGTTGAAAACCCTAATTGGACAAGTATTAGGCTAGGGAGGACGAAAATGACCTAATTGTTCATCCAATGACACAAACACACCTATTGGATGCACAAGATTTGTTAGAAACCCTAATTGGACAAGATTACGTTTAGGGAGGACGAAAATGACCTAAATGTTCATCCAATGACACAAAAACACCAATTGGATGCACACGATTGGTTAGAAACCCTAATTGGACAAGATAAAGTGTAGGGAGGACGAAAATGACCTAAATGTTCATCCGATGACACAAAACACCTATTGGATGCACAATATTGGTTAAAAACCCTAATTGGACAAGAATTTGCCTAGGGAGGACGAAAATGACCTTATTGTTCATTCAATGACACAAAACACCTATTGGATCCACAAGATTGGTTAAAAATCCTAATTGGACATGAATTATCCTAGGGAGGACGAAAATGGCCTAATTGTTCATCCAATGATACAAAAACACCAATTGGATGCACACATTTGGGTAGAAACCCTAATTGGAAAAGATAGTGTAGGGAGGACGAAAATGACCTAAATGTTCATCCAATGACACAAAAACACCTATTGGATGCACAAGATTGGTTAAAAACCCTAATTGGACAAGATTAAAAGAAGGGAGGACGAAAATGACCTAAATATTCATCCAATGACATAAAACACCTATTGGATGCACAAGATTGGTTAATAACCCTAATTGGACAAGATTAAGTGTAGGGAGGACGAAAATGACCTAAATATTCATCCAATGACATAAAACACCTATTGGATGCACAAGATTGGTTAAAAACCCTAATTGGACAAGATTAAGTGTAGGGAGGACGAAAATGACCTAAATATTCATCCAATGACAAAAAACACCTATTGGATGCACAAGATTGGTTAAAAACCCTAATTGGACAAGATTAAGTGTAGGGAGGACGAAAATGACCTAAATATTCATCCAATGACACAAAACACCTATTGGATGCACAAGATTGGTTAAAAACACTAATTGGAAAAGAATTAGCCTAGGGAGGACGAAAATGACCTAATTGTTCATCCAATGGCACAAAAACACCTATTGGATGCACAAGATTGGTTAAAAACCCTAATTGGACAAGATAAAGTGTAGGGAGGACAAAAATGACCTAAATGTTCATCCAATGACACAAAACGCCTATTGGATGCACAAGATTGGTTAAAAACCCTAATTGGACAAGATTAAGTGTATGGAGGACGAAAATGACCTAAATATTCATCCAATGACATAAAACACCTATTGGATGCACAAGATTGGTTAAAAACCCTAATTGGACAAGATTAAGTGTAGGGAGGACGAAAATGACCTAAATATTCATCCAATGACATAAAACACCTATTGGATGCACAAGATCGGTTAAAAACCCTAATTGGACAAGATTAAGTGTAGGGAGGACGAAAACGACCTAAATGTTCATCCAATGACAGAAAACACCTATTGGATGCACAAGATTGGTTAAAAACCCTAATTGGACATGATTGAGTGTAGGGAGGACGAAAATGACCTAAATATTCAACCAATGACGCAAAAGACCTATTGGATGCACAAGATTGGTTAAAAACCCTAATTTGACAAGAATTAGCCTTGGGAGGACAAAAATGACCTAATTGTTCATCCAATGATACAAAAACACCAATTAGATGCACAAGATTGGTTAAAAACCCTAATTGGACAAGAATTATCCTAAGGAGGACGAAAATGACCTAATTGTTCATCCAATGACACAAAACACCTATTGGATGCACAAGATTGGTTAAAAACCCTAATTGGACAAGAATTAGCCTAGGGAGGATGAAAATGACCTAAATTTTCATTCAATGACACAAAACACCTATTGGATGCACAAGATTAGTTAAAAACCCTAATTGGACAAGATTAAGTGTAGGGAGGACGAAAATGACCTAAATATTCATCCAATGACATAAAACACCTATTGGATGCACAAGATTGGTTAAAAACCCTAATTGGACAAGATTAAGTGTAGGGAGGACGAAAATGACCTAAATATTCATCCAATGACATAAAACACCTATTGGATGCACCAGATTGGTTAAAAACCCTAATTGGACAAGATTAAGTGTAGGGAAGACGAAAATGACCTAAATATTCATCTAATGACATAAAACACCTATTGGATGCACAAGATTGGTTAAAAACCCTAATTGGACAAGAATTAGCCTAGGGAGGATGAAAATGACCTAAATGTTCATTCAATGACACAAAACACCTATTGGATGCACAAGATTGGTTAAAAACCCTAATTGGACAAGATTAAGTTTAGGGAGGAAGAAAATGACCTATTTGTTAATCCAATGACACAAAAACACCAATTGGATGCACACGATTGGTCAGAAACCCTAATTGGACAAGATAAAGTGTAGGGAGGTCGAAAATGACCTAAATTTTCATCCAATGACACAAAACCACCTATTGGATGCACAAGTTTGGTTAAAAACCCTAATTGGAAAAGATTAAGTGTAGGGAGGACGAAAATGACCTAAATGTTCATCCAATGACACAAAAACACCTATTGGATGCACAAGATTGGTTAAAAACCCTAATTGGACAAGAATAAGTGTAGGGAGGACAAAAATGACCTAAATATTCATCCAATGACACAAAACGCCTATTGGATGCACAAGATTGGTTAAAAACCCTAATTGGACAAGATTGAGTGTAGGGAGGACGAAAATGACCTGATTGTTCATCCAATGGCACAAAAACACCTATTGGATGCACAAGATTGGTTAAAAACCCTAATTGGACAAGATAAAGTGTAGGGAGGACAAAAATGACCTAAATGTTCATCCAATGACACAAAACGCCTATTGGATGCACAAGATTGGTTAAAAACCCTAATTGGACAAGATTAAGTGTATGGAGGACGAAAATGACCTAAATATTCATCCAATGACATAAAACACCTATTGGATGCACAAGATTGGTTAAAAACCCTAATTGGACAAGAATTAGCCTAGGGAAGACGAAAATGACCTAATTGTTCATCCAATGACACAAAAACACCCATTGGATGTACAAGATTGGTTAAAAACCATAATTGGACAAGATTAAGTGTAGGGAGGACAAAAATGACCTAAATGTTCATCCAATAACACAAAACACCTATTGGATGCACAAGATTGGTTAAAAACCCTAATTGGACAAGAATTAGCTTAGGGAGGACGAAAATGACCTAAATGTTCATTCAATGACAAAAAACACCTATTGGATGCACAAGATTGGTTAAAAACCCTAATTGGACAAGAATAAATTTAGGGAGGAAGAAAATGACCTATTTGTTCATCCAATGACACAAAAACACTAATTGGATGCACACGATTCGTTAGAAAGCCTAATTGGACAAGATAAAGTGTAGGGAGGACGAAAATGACCTAAATTTTCATTCAATGACACAAAACACCTATTGGATGCACAAGATTAGTTAAAAACCCTAATTGGACAAGATTAAGTGTAGGGAGGACGAAAATGACCTAAATATTCATCCAATGACATAAAACACCTATTGGATGCACAAGATTGGTTAAAAACCATAATTGGACAAGAATTAGCCTAGGGAGGACGAAAATGACCTAAATGTTCATTCAATGACAAAAAATACCTATTGGATGCACAAGATTGGTTAAAAACCCTAATTGGACAAGAGTAAGTCTAGGGAGGAAGAAAATGACCTATTTGTTCATCCAATGACACAAAAACACTAATTGGATGCACACGATTCGTTAGAAAGCCTAATTGGACAAGATAAAGTGTAGGGAGGACGAAAATGACCTAAATTTTCATTCAATGACACAAAACACCTATTGGATGCACAAGATTGGTTAAAAACCCTAATTGGACAAGATTAAGTGTAGGGAGGACGAAAATGACCTAAATATTCATCCAATGACATAAAACACCTATTGGATGCACAAGATTGGTTAAAAACCCTAATTGGACAAGATTAAGTGTAGGAAGGACGAAAATGACCTAAATATTCATCCAATGACATAAAACACCTATTGGATGCACAAGATTGGTTAAAAACCCTAATTGGACAAGATTAAGTGTAGGGAGGACGAAAATGACCTAAATATTCATCCAATGACACAAAACACCTATTGGATGCACAAGATTGGTTAAAAACACTAATTGGAAAAGATTTAGCCTAGGGAGGACGAAAATGACCTAATTGTTCATCCAATGGCACAAAAACACCTATTGGATGCACAAGATTGGTTAAAAACCCTAATTCGTCAAGCTTAAGTGTAGGGAGGACGAAAATGACCTAAATATTCATCCAATGACATAAAACACCTATTGGATGCACAAGATTGGTTAAAAACCCTAATTGGACAAGATTAAGTGTAGGGAGGACGAAAATGACCTAAATATTCATCCAATGACATAAAACACCTATTGGATGCACCAGATTGGTTAAAAACCCTAATTGGACAAGATTAAGTGTAGGGAAGACGAAAATGACCTAAATATTCATCTAATGACATAAAACACCTATTGGATGCACAAGATTGGTTAAAAACCCTAATTGGACAAGAATTAGCCTAGGGAGGATGAAAATGACCTAAATGTTCATTCAATGACACAAAACACCTATTGGATGCACAAGATTGGTTAAAAACCCTAATTGGACAAGATTAAGTTTAGGGAGGAAGAAAATGACCTATTTGTTAATCCAATGACACAAAAACACCAATTGGATGCACACGATTGGTCAGAAACCCTAATTGGACAAGATAAAGTGTAGGGAGGTCGAAAATGACCTAAATTTTCATCCAATGACACAAAACCACCTATTGGATGCACAAGTTTGGTTAAAAACCCTAATTGGAAAAGATTAAGTGTAGGGAGGACGAAAATGACCTAAATGTTCATCCAATGACACAAAAACACCTATTGGATGCACAAGATTGGTTAAAAACCCTAATTGGACAAGAATAAGTGTAGGGAGGACAAAAATGACCTAAATATTCATCCAATGACACAAAACGCCTATTGGATGCACAAGATTGGTTAAAAACCCTAATTGGACAAGATTGAGTGTAGGGAGGACGAAAATGACCTGATTGTTCATCCAATGGCACAAAAACACCTATTGGATGCACAAGATTGGTTAAAAACCCTAATTGGACAAGATAAAGTGTAGGGAGGACAAAAATGACCTAAATGTTCATCCAATGACACAAAACGCCTATTGGATGCACAAGATTGGTTAAAAACCCTAATTGGACAAGATTAAGTGTATGGAGGACGAAAATGACCTAAATATTCATCCAATGACATAAAACACCTATTGGATGCACAAGATTGGTTAAAAACCCTAATTGGACAAGAATTAGCCTAGGGAAGACGAAAATGACCTAATTGTTCATCCAATGACACAAAAACACCCATTGGATGTACAAGATTGGTTAAAAACCATAATTGGACAAGATTAAGTGTAGGGAGGACAAAAATGACCTAAATGTTCATCCAATAACACAAAACACCTATTGGATGCACAAGATTGGTTAAAAACCCTAATTGGACAAGAATTAGCTTAGGGAGGACGAAAATGACCTAAATGTTCATTCAATGACAAAAAACACCTATTGGATGCACAAGATTGGTTAAAAACCCTAATTGGACAAGAATAAATTTAGGGAGGAAGAAAATGACCTATTTGTTCATCCAATGACACAAAAACACTAATTGGATGCACACGATTCGTTAGAAAGCCTAATTGGACAAGATAAAGTGTAGGGAGGACGAAAATGACCTAAATTTTCATTCAATGACACAAAACACCTATTGGATGCACAAGATTAGTTAAAAACCCTAATTGGACAAGATTAAGTGTAGGGAGGACGAAAATGACCTAAATATTCATCCAATGACATAAAACACCTATTGGATGCACAAGATTGGTTAAAAACACTAATTGGAAAAGAATTAGCCTAGGGAGGACGAAAATGACCTAATTGTTCATCCAATGGCACAAAAACACCTATTGGATGCACAAGATTGGTTAAAAACCCTAATTCGACAAGATAAAGTGTAGGGAGGACAAAAATGACCTAAATGTTCATCCAATGACACAAAACGCCTATTGGATGCACAAGATTGGTTAAAAACCTTAATTGGATAAGATTAAGTGTCGGGAGGACGAAAATGACCTAAATATTCACCCAATGACATAACACACCTATTGGAGGCACAAGATTGGTTAAAAACCCAAATTGGACAAGAATTAGCCTAGGGAAGACGAAAATGACCTAATTGTTATCCAATGACACAAAAACACCCATTGGATGTACAAGATTGGTTAAAAACCCTAATTGGACAAGATTAAGAGTTGGGAGGACAAAAATGACGTAAATGTTCATCCAATGACACAAAACACCAATTGGATGTACACGATTGGTTAGAAACCCTAATTGGACAAGATAAAGTGTAGGGAGGACGAAAATGACCTAAATGTTCATCCAATGACAGAAAACACCTATTGGATGCACAAGATTGGTTAAAAACCCTAATTGGACAAGATTGAATGTAGGGAGGACGAAAATGACCTAATTATTCATCCAATGGCACAAAAACACCTATTGGATGCACAAGATTGGTTAAAAACCCTAATTGGACAATATAAAGTGTAGGGAGGACAAAAATGACCTAAATGTTCATCCAATGACACAAAACGCCTATTGGATGCACAAGATTGGTTAAAAACCCTAATTGGACAAGAATAAGTTTAGGGAGGAAGAAAATGACCTATTTGTTCATCCAATGACACAAAAACACTAATTGGATGCACACGATTCGTTAGAAAGCCTAATTGGACAAGATAAAGTGTAGGGAGGACGAAAATGACCTAAATTTTCATTCAATGACACAAAATACCTATTGGATGCACAAGATTAGTTAAAAACCCTAATTGGACAAGATTAAGTGTAGGGAGGACGAAAATGACCTAAATATTCATCCAATGACATAAAACACCTATTGGATGCACAAGATTGGTTAAAAACCCTAATTGGACAAGAATTAGCCTAGGGAGGACGAAAATGACCTAATTGTTCATCTAATGACACAAAAACACCCATTGGATGTACAAGATTGGTTAAAAACCTTAATTGGATAAGATTAAGTGTCGAGAGGACGAAAATGACCTAAATATTCACCCAATGACATAAAACACCTATTGGAGGCACAAGATTGGTTAAAAACCCTAATTGGACAAGAATTTGTCTAGGGAGGACGAAAATGACCTAAATGTTCACACAATGACACAAAACACCTATTGGATGCACAAGATTGGTTAAAAACCCTAACTGCACAAGAATAGGTGTAGGGTGGACGAAAATGACCTAAATATTCATCCAATGACATAAAACACCTATTCGATGCACAAGATTGGTTAAAAACCCTAATTGGAAAAGAATTTTTCTAGGGAGGACGAAAATGACCTAAATGTTCTTCCAATGACACAAAACACCTATTGGATGCACAAGATTGGTTAAAAACCCTAATTGGACAACGAAAATGAATTATCCTAGGGACGACGAAAATGACCTAATTGTTCATCCAATGACACAAAAACACCAATTGGATGCACACGATTGGTTAGAAACCCTAGTTGGACAAGATAAAGTGTAGGGAGGACGAAAATGACCTAAATGTTCATCAAATGACAGAAAACACCTATTGGATGCACAAGATTGGTTAAAAACCCTAATTAGACAAGATTGAATGTAGGGAGGACGAAAATGACCTAATTGTTCATCCAATGGCACAAAAACACCTATTGGATGGACAAGATTGGTTAAAAACCCTAATTGGACAAGATAAAGTGTAGGGAGGACAAAAATGACCTAATTGTTCATCCAATGGCACAAAAACACCTATTGGATGCACAAGATTGGTTAAAAACCCTAATTGGACAAGAATAAGTTTAGGGAGGAAGAAAATGACCTATTTGTTCATCCAATGACACAAAAACACTAATTGGATGCACACGATTCGTTAGAAAGCCTAATTGGACAAGATAAAGTGTAGGGAGGACGAACATGACCTAAATTTTCATTCAATGACACAAAACACCTATTGGATGCACAAGATTAGTTAAAAACCCTAATTGGACAAGATTAAGTGTAGGGAGGACGAAAATGACCTAAATATTCATCCAATGACATAAAACACCTATTGGATGCACAAGATTGGTTAAAAACCCTAATTGGACAAGAATTTGTCTAGGGAGGACGAAAATGACCTAAATGTTCAAACAATGATACAAAACACCTATTGGATGCACAAGATTGGTTAAAAACCCTAACTGGACAAGAATAGGTGTATGGAGGACGAAAATGACCTAAATATTCATCCAATGACATAAAACACCTATTGGATGCACAAGATTGGTTAAAAACCCTAATTGGACAAGAATTAGCCTAGGGAAGACGAAAATGACGTAATTGTTCATCCAATGACACAAAAACACCCATTGGATGTACAAGATTGGTTAAAAACCATAATTGGACAAGATTAAGTGTTGGGAGGACAAAAATGACCTAAATGTTCATCCAATAACACAAAACACCTATTGGATGCACAAGATTGGTTAAAAACCCTAATTGGACAAGAATTAGCTTAGGGTGGACGCAAATGACCTAAATGTTCATTGAATGACACAAAACACCTATTGGATGCACAAGATTGGTTAAAAACCCTAATTGGACAAGATTAAGTTTAGGGAGGAAGAAAATGACCTATTTGTTCATCCAATGACACAGAAACACTAATTGGATGTACAC
>JBBPBS010000288.1:384631-430995 GCA_037974835.1 Cicer judaicum | reverse complement strand
TGGATGCACACGATTGGTTAGAAACCCTAATTGGACAAGATAAATTGTAGGGAGGACGAACATGACCTAAATGTTCATCCAATGACAGAAAACACCTATTGGATGCACAAGATTGGTTCAAAACCCTAATTGGACCAGATTGAATGTAGGGAGGACGAAAATGACCTAATTGTTCATCCAATGGCACAAAAACACCTATTGGATGCACAAGATTGGTTAAAAACCCTAATTGGACAAGATAAAGTGTAGGGAGGACAAAAATGACCTAAATGTTCATCCAATGACACAAAACGCCTATTGGATACACAAGATTGGTTAAAAACCCTAATTGGACAAGATTAAGTGTAGGGAGGACGAAAATGACCTAAATATTCATCCAATGACATAAAACACCTATTGGATGCACAAGATTCGTTAGAAAGCCTAATTGGACAAGAATTAGCCTAGGGAAGACGAAAATGACCTAATTGTTCATCCAATGACACAAAAACACCCATTGGATGTACAAGATTGGTTAAAAACGCTAATTGGACAAGATAAAGTGTTGGGAGGACAAAAAGGACCTAAATGTTCATCCAATGACACAAAACGCCTATTGGATGCACAAGATTGGTTAAAAACCCTAATTGGACAAGATTAAGTGTAGGGAGGACGAAAATGACCTAAATATTCATCCAATGACATAAAACACCTATTGGATGCACAAGATTGGTTAAAAACCCTAATTGGACAAGAATTAGCCTAGGGAGGACGAAAATGACCTAATTGTTCATCCAATGACATAAAACACCTATTGGATGCACAAGATTGGTTAAAAACCCTAATTGGACAAGATTAAGTGTAGGGAGGACGAAAATGACCTAAATATTCATCCAATGACATAAAACACCTATTGGATGCACAAGATTGGTTAAAAACCCTAATTGGACAAGATTAAGTGTAGGGAGGACGAAAATGACCCAAATATTCATCCAATGACATAAAACACCTATTTGATGCACAACATTGGTTAAAAACCCTAATTGGACAAGATTAAGTGTAGGGAGGACGAAAATGACCTAAATATTCATCCAATGACATAAAACACCTGTTGGATGCACAAGATTGGTTGAAAACCCTAATTGGACAAGTATTAGGCTAGGGAGGACGAAAATGACCTAATTGTTCATCCAATGACACAAACACACCTATTGGATGCACAAGATTTGTTAGAAACCCTAATTGGACAAGATTACGTTTAGGGAGGACGAAAATGACCTAAATGTTCATCCAATGACACAAAAACACCAATTGGATGCACACGATTGGTTAGAAACCCTAATTGGACAAGATAAAGTGTAGGGAGGACGAAAATGACCTAAATGTTCATCCGATGACCCAAAACACCTATTGGATGCACAAGATTGGTTAAAAACCCTAATTGGACAAGATTAAAAGTAGGGAGGACGAAAATGACCTAAATATTCATCCAATGACATAAAACACCTATTGGATGCACAAGATTGGTTAAAAACCCTAATTGGACAAGATTAAGTGTAGGGAGGACGAAAATGACCTAAATATTCATCCAATGACATAAAACACCTATTGGATGCACAAGATTGGTTAAAAACCCTAATTGGACAAGATTAAGTTTAGGGAGGAAGAAAATGACCTATTTGTTCATCCAATGACACAGAAACACTAATTGGATGTACACGATTCGTTAGAAAGCCTAATTGGACAAGATAAAGTGTAGGGAGGACGAAAATGACCTAAATATTCATCCAATGACATAAAACACCTATTGGATGCACAAGATTGGTTAAAAACCCTAATTGGACAAGATTAAGTGTAGGGAGGACGAAAATGACCTAAATATTCATCCAATGACATAAAACACCTATTGGATGCACAAGATTGGTTAAAAACCATAATTGGACAAGAATTAGCCTAGGGAGGACGAAAATGACCTAAATGTTCATTCAATGACAAAAAACACCTATTGGATGCACAAGATTGGTTAAAAACCCTAATTGGACAAGAGTAAGTCTAGGGAGGAAGAAAATGACCTATTTGTTCATCCAATGACACAAAAACACTAATTGGATGCACACGATTCGTTAGAAAGCCTAATTGGACAAGATAAAGTGTAGGGAGGACGAAAATGACCTAAATATTCATCCAATGACATAAAACACCTATTGGATGCACAAGATTGGTTAAAAACCCTAATTGGACAAGATTAAGTGTAGGGAGGACGAAAATGACCTAAATATTCATCCAATGACATAAAACACCTATTGGAAGCACAAGATTGGTTAAAAACCCTAATTGGACAAGATTAAGTGTAGGGAGGACGAAAATGACCTAAATATTCATCCAATGACATAAAACACCTATTGGATGCACAACATTGGTTAAAAACCCTAATTGGACAAGAATTAGTCTAGGGCGGACGAAAATGACCTAATTGTTCATCCAATGACACAAAAACACCCATTGGATGTAAAAGATTAGTTAAAAACCCTAATTGGACAAGATTGAATGTAGGGAGGACGAAAATGACCTAATTGTTCATGCAATGGCACAAAAACACCTATTGGATGCACAAGATTGGTTAAAAACCCTAATTGGACAAGATAAAGTGTAGGGAGGACAAAAATGACCTAAATGTTCATCCAATGACACAAAACGCCTATTGGATGCACAAGATTGGTTAAAAACCCTAATTGGACAAGATTAAGTGTATGGAGGACGAAAATGACCTAAATATTCATCCAATGACATAAAACACCTATTGGATGCACAAGATTGGTTAAAAACCCTAATTGGACAAGAATTAGCCTAGGGAAGACGAAAATGACCTAATTGTTCATCCAATGACACAAAAACACCCATTGGATGTACAAGATTGGTTAAAAACCATAATTGGACAAGATTAAGTGTTGGGAGGACAAAAATGACCTAAATGTTCATCCAATAACACAAAACACCTATTGGATGCACAAGATTGGTTAAAAACCCTAATTTGACAAGATAAAGTGTAGGGAGGACAAAAATGACCTAAATGTTCATCCAATGACACAAAACGCCTATTGGATGCACAAGATTGGTTAAAAACCCTAATTGGACAAGATTAAGTGTAGGGAGGACGAAAATGACCTAAATATTCATCCAATGACATAAAACACCTATTGGATGCACAAGATTGGTTACAAACCCTAATTGGACAAGAATTAGTCTAGGGAGGACGAAAATGACCTAATTGTTCATCCAATGACACAAAAACACCCATTGGATGTACAAGATTGGTTAAAAACCCTAATTGGACAAGATAAAGTGTTGGGAGGACAAAAATGACCTAAATGTTCATCCAATGACATAAAACACCTATTGGATGCACAAGATTGGTTAAAAACACTAATTGGACAACATTGAGTGTAGGGACGACGAAAATGACCTAAATATTCATCCAATGACGCAAAACACCTATTGGATGCACAAGATTGGTTAAAAACCCTAATTTGACAAGAATTAGCCTAGGGAGGACCAAAATGACCTAATTGTTCATCCAATGACACAAAAACACCAATTGGATGCACAAGATTGGTTAAAAAACCTAATTGGACAAGAATTATCCTAAGGAGGACGAAAATGATCTAATTGTTCATCCAATGACACACAAACACCTATTGGATGCACAAGTTTGGTTAAAAACCCTAATTGGAAAAGATAAAGTGTAGGGAGGACGAAAATGACCTAAATGTTCATCCAATGACACAAAAACACCTATTGGATGCACAAGATTGGTTAAAAACCCTAATTGGACAAGATTAAGAGTAGGGAGGACGAAAATGACCTAATTGTTCATCCAATGACATAAAACACCTATTGGATGCACAAGATTGGTTAAAAACCCTAATTGGACAAGATTAAGTGTAGGGAGGACGAAAATGACCTAAATATTCATCCAATGACATAAAACACCTATTGGATGCACAAGATTGGTTAAAAACCCTAATTGGACAAGAATTTGTCGAGGGAGGACGAAAATGACCTAAATGTTCATCTAATGACACAAAACACCTATTGGATGCACAAGATCGGTTAAAAACCCTAATTGGACAAGATTAAGTGTAGGGAGGACGAAAATGACCTAAATATTCATCCAATGACATAAAACACCTATTGGATGCACAAGATCGGTTAAAAACCCTAATTGGACAAGATTAAGTGTAGGGAGGACGAAAACGACCTAAATGTTCATCCAATGACAGAAAACACCTATTGGATGCACAAGATTGGTTAAAAACCCTAATTGGACATGATTGAGTGTAGGGAGGACGAAAATGACCTAAATATTCAACCAATGACGCAAAAGACCTATTGGATGCACAAGATTGGTTAAAAACCCTAATTTGACAAGAATTAGCCTTGGGAGGACAAAAATGACCTAATTGTTCATCCAATGATACAAAAACACCAATTAGATGCACAAGATTGGTTAAAAACCCTAATTGGACAAGAATTATCCTAAGGAGGACGAAAATGACCTAATTGTTCATCCAATGACACAAAACACCTATTGGATGCACAAGATTGGTTAAAAACCCTAATTGGACAAGAATTAGCCTAGGGAGGATGAAAATGACCTAAATTTTCATTCAATGACACAAAACACCTATTGGATGCACAAGATTAGTTAAAAACCCTAATTGGACAAGATTAAGTGTAGGGAGGACGAAAATGACCTAAATATTCATCCAATGACATAAAACACCTATTGGATGCACAAGATTGGTTAAAAACCCTAATTGGACAAGATTAAGTGTAGGGAGGACGAAAATGACCTAAATATTCATCCAATGACATAAAACACCTATTGGATGCACAAGATTGGTTAAAAACCCTAATTGGACAAGAATTAGCATAGGGAGGACGAAAATGACTTAATTGTTCATCCAATGACACAAAAACACCCATTGGATGTACAAGATTGGTTAAAAACCCTAATTGGACAAGATAAAGTGTTGGGAGGACAAAAAGGACCTAAATGTTCATCCAATGACACAAAACACCTATTGGATGCACAAGATTGGTTAAAAACCCTAATTTGACAAGAATTAGCCTAGGGAGGACCAAAATGACCTAATTGTTCATTCAATGACACAAAACACCTATTGGATGCACAAGATTGGTTAAAAACCCTAATTGGACAAGATTAAGTTTAGGGAGGAAGAAAATGACCTAATTGTTCATCCAATGACACAAAAACACCAATTGGATGCACACGATTGGTTAGAAACCCTAATTGGACAAGATAAAGTGTAGCGAGGACGAAAATGACCTAAATGTTCATCCAATGACAAAAAACACCTATTGGATGCACAAGATTGGTTAAAACCCCTAATTGGACAAGATAAAGTGTAGCGAGGACGAAAATGACCTAAATATTCAACCAATGACGCAAAACATCTATTGGATGCACAAGATTGGTTAAAAACCCTAATTTGACAGGAATTAGCCTAGGGAGGACCAAAATAACCTAATTGTTCATCCAATGACACAAAAACGCCAATTGGATGCACAAGATTGGTTAAAAACCCTAATTGGACAAGAATTATCCTAAGGAGGACGAAAATGACCTAATTGTTCATCCAATGACACAAAAACACCTATTGGATGCACAAGTTTGGTTAAAAACCCTAATTGGAAAAGATAAAGTGTAGGGAGGATAAAAAGGACCTAAATGTTCATCCAATAACACAAAACACCTATTGGATGCACAAGATTGGTTAAAAACCCTAATTGGACAAGATTAAGTGTAGGGAGGACGAAAATGACCTAAATATTCATCCAATGACATAAAACACCTATTGGATGCACAAGATTGGTTAAAAACCCTAATTGGACAAGAATTAGCCTAGGGTGGACGAAAATGACCTAATTGTTCATCCAATGACACAAAAACACCCATTGGATGCACAAGATTGGTTAAAAACCCTAATTGGACAAGATTAAGTGTAGGGAGGACGAAAATGACCTAAATATTCATCCAATGACATCAAACACCTATTGGATGCACAAGATTGGTTAAAAACCCTAATTGAACAAGAATTTGTTTAGGGAGGACGAAAATGACCTAAATATTCATCCAATGACATAAAACACCTATTGGATGCACAAGATTGGTTAAAAACCCTAATTGGACAAGATTAAGTGTAGGGAGGACGAAAATGACCTAAATATTCATCCAATGACATAAAACACCTATTGGATGCACAAGATTGGTTAAAAACCCTAATTGGACAAGATTAAGTGTAGGGAGGACGAAAATGACCTAAATATTCATCCAATGACATAAAACACCTATTGGAAGCACAAGATTGGTTAAAAACCCTAATTGGACAAGATTAAGTGTAGGGAGGACGAAAATGACCTAAATATTCATCCAATGACATAAAACACCTATTGGATGCACAACATTGGTTAAAAACCCTAATTGGACAAGAATTAGTCTAGGGCGGACGAAAATGACCTAATTGTTCATCCAATGACACAAAAACACCCATTGGATGTAAAAGATTAGTTAAAAACCCTAATTGGACAAGATTGAATGTAGGGAGGACGAAAATGACCTAATTGTTCATGCAATGGCACAAAAACACCTATTGGATGCACAAGATTGGTTAAAAACCCTAATTGGACAAGATAAAGTGTAGGGAGGACAAAAATGACCTAAATGTTCATCCAATGACACAAAACGCCTATTGGATGCACAAGATTGGTTAAAAACCCTAATTGGACAAGATTAAGTGTATGGAGGACGAAAATGACCTAAATATTCATCCAATGACATAAAACACCTATTGGATGCACAAGATTGGTTAAAAAACCTAATTGGACAAGAATTAGCCTAGGGAAGACGAAAATGACCTAATTGTTCATCCAATGACACAAAAACACCCATTGGATGTACAAGATTGGTTAAAAACCATAATTGGACAAGATTAAGTGTTGGGAGGACAAAAATGACCTAAATGTTCATCCAATAACACAAAACACCTATTGGATGCACAAGATTGGTTAAAAACCCTAATTGGACAAGAATTAGCTTAGGGAGGACGAAAATGACCTAAATGTTCATTCAATGACAAAAAACACCTATTGGATGCACAAGATTGGTTAAAAACTCTAATTGGACAAGAATAAGTTTAGGGAGGAAGAAAATGACCTATTTGTTCATCCAATGACACAAAAACACTAATTGGATGCACACGATTCGTTAGAAAGCCTAATTGGACAAGATAAAGTGTAGGGAGGACGAAAATGACCTAAATTTTCATTCAATGACACAAAACACCTATTGGATGCACAAGATTAGTTAAAAACCCTAATTAGACAAGATTAAGTGTAGGGAGGACGAAAATGACCTAAATATTCATCCAATGACATAAAACACCTATTGGATGCACAAGATTGGTTAAAAACACTAATTGGAAAAGAATTAGCCTAGGGAGGACGAAAATGACCTAATTGTTCATCCAATGGCACAAAAACACCTATTGGATGCACAAGATTGGTTAAAAACCCTAATTCGACAAGATAAAGTGTAGGGAGGACAAAAATGACCTAAATGTTCATCCAATGACACAAAACGCCTATTGGATGCACAAGATTGGTTAAAAACCTTAATTGGATAAGATTAAGTGTCGGGAGGACGAAAATGACCTAAATATTCACCCAATGACATAAAACACCTATTGGAGGCACAAGATTGGTTAGAAACCCAAATTGGACAAGAATTAGCCTAGGGAAGACGAAAATGACCTAATTGTTATCCAATGACATAAAAACACCCATTGGATGTACAAGATTGGTTAAAAACCCTAATTGGACAAGATTAAGAGTTGGGAGGACAAAAATGACGTAAATGTTCATCCAATGACACAAAACACCAATTGGATGTACACGATTGGTTAGAAACCCTAATTGGACAAGATAAAGTGTAGGGAGGACGAAAATGACCTAAATGTTCATCCAATGACAGAAAACACCTATTGGATGCACAAGATTGGTTAAAAACCCTAATTGGACAAGATTGAATGTAGGGAGGACGAAAATGACCTAATTGTTCATCCAATGGCACAAAAACACCTATTGGATGCACAAGATTGGTTAAAAACCCTAATTGGACAAGATAAAGTGTAGGGAGGACAAAAATTACCTAAATGTTCATCCAATGACACAAAACGCCTATTGGATGCACAAGATTGGTTAAAAACCCTAATTGGACAAGATTAAGTGTAGGGAGGACGAAAATGACCTAAATTTTCATCCAATGACACAAAACACCTATTGGATGCACAAGATTATTTAAAAACCCTAATTAGACAAGATTAAGTGTAGGGAGGACGAAAATGACCTAAATATTCATCCAATGACATAAAACACCTATTGGATGCACAAGATTGGTTAAAAACCCTAATTGGAGAAGAATTAGCCTAGGGAGGACGAAAATGACCTAATTGTTCATCCAATGACACAAAAACACCCATTGGATGTACAAGATTGGTTAAAAACCCTAATTGGACAAGATTAAGTGTTGGGAGGACAAAACTGACCTAAATGTTCATCCAATGACACAAAACACCTATTGGATGCACAAGATTGGTTAAAAACCCTAATTGGACAAGAATTAGCCTAGGGAGGACGAAAATGACCTAAATGTTCATTCAATGACACAAAACACCTATTGGATGCACAAGATTGGTTAAAAACCCTAATTGGACATGATTAAGTTTAGGGAGGAAGAAAATGACCTATTTGTTCATCCAATGACACAAAAACACCAATTGGATGCACACGATTCGTTAGAAACCCTAATTGGACAAGATAAAGTGTAGGGAGGACGAAAATGACCTAAATTTTCATCCAATGACACAAAATACCTATTGGATGCACAAGATTATTTAAAAACCCTAATTGGACAAGATTAAGTGTAGGGAGGACGAAAATGACCTAAATATTCATCCAATGACATAAAACACCTATTGGATGCACAAGATTGGTTAAAAACCCTAATTGGACAAGAATTAGCTTAGGGAGGACGAAAATGACCTAAATGTTCATTCAATGACAAAAAACACCTATTGGATGCACAAGATTGGTTAAAAACCCTAATTGGACAAGAATAAATTTAGGGAGGAAGAAAATGACCTATTTGTTCATCCAATGACACAAAAACACTAATTGGATGCACACGATTCGTTAGAAAGCCTAATTGGACAAGATAAAGTGTAGGGAGGACGAAAATGACCTAAATTTTCATTCAATGACACAAAACGCCTATTGGATGCACAAGATTGGTTAAAAACCCTAATTGGACAAGATTAAGTGTAGGGAGGACGAAAATGACCTAAATATTCATCCAATGACATAAAACACCTATTGGATGCACAAGATTGGTTAAAAACCCTAATTGGACAAGAATTAGCCTAGGGAAGACGAAAATGACCTAATTGTTCATCCAATGACACAAAAACACCCATTGGATGTACAAGATTGGTTAAAAACCATAATTGGACAAGATTAAGTGTAGGGAGGACGAAAATGACCTAAATATTCATCCAATGACATAAAACACCTATTGGATGCATAAGATTGGTTAAAAACCCTAATTGGACAAGAATTAGACTAGGGAAGACGAAAATGACCTAATTGTTAATCCAATGACACAAAACGCCTATTGGATGCACAAGATTGGTTAAAAACCCTAATTGGACAAGATTAAGTGTATGGAGGACGAAAATGACCTAAATATTCATCCAATGACATAAAACACCTATTGGATGCACAAGATTGGTTAAAAACCCTAATTGGACAAGAATTAGCCTAGGGAGGACGAAAATGACCTAATTGTTCATCCAATGACACAAAAACACCTATTGGATGCACAAGATTGGTTAGAAACCCTAATTGGACAAGATAAAGTGTAGGGAGGACGAAAATGACCTAAGTGTTCATCCAATGACACAAAACACCTATTGGATGCACAAGATTGGTTAAAAACCCTAATTGGACAACAATTAGCCTAGGGAGGACGAAAATGACCTAATTGTTCATCCAATGACACAAAAACACCTATCGTATGCATAAGATTGGTTAGAAACCCTAATTGAACAAGATTAAGTGTAGGGAGGACGAAAATGACCTAAATGTTCATCCAATGACACAAAACACCTATTTGATGCACAAGATTGGTTAAAAACCCTAATTGGATAAGAATTAGCATAAGGAGGACGAAAATGACCTAAATGTTCATCCAATGACACAAAACACCTATTGGATGCACAAGATTGGTTAAAAACCCTAATTGGACAAGATTAAGTGTAGGGAGGACGAAAATGACCTAAATGTTCATCCAATGACACAAAACGCCTATTGGATGCACAAGATTGGTTAAAAACCCTAATTGGACAAGATTAAGTGTAGGGAGGACGAAAATGACCTAAATATTCATCCAATGACATAAAACACCTATTGGATGCACAAGATTGGTTAAAAACCCTAATTGGACAAGAATTGGCCTAGGGAGGACGAAAATGACCTAATTGTTCATCCAATGACATAAAACACCTATTGGATGCACAAGATTGGTTAAAAACCCTAATTGGACAAGATTAAGTGTAGGGAGGACGAAAATGACCTAAATATTCATCCAATGACATAAAACACCTATTGGATGCACAAGATTGGTTAAAAACCCTAATTGGACAAGAATTAGCATAGGGAGGACGAAAATGACTTAATTGTTCATCCAATGACACAAAAACACCCATTGGATGTACAAGATTGGTTAAAAACCCTAATTGGACAAGATAAAGTGTTGGGAGGACAAAAAGGACCTAAATGTTCATCCAATGACACAAAACACCTATTGGATGCACAAGATTGGTTAAAAACCCTAATTTGACAAGAATTAGCCTAGGGAGGACCAAAATGACCTAATTGTTCATTCAATGACACAAAACACCTATTGGATGCACAAGATTGGTTAAAAACCCTAATTGGACAAGATTAAGTTTAGGGAGGAAGAAAATGACCTAATTGTTCATCCAATGACACAAAAACACCAATTGGATGCACACGATTGGTTAGAAACCCTAATTGGACAAGATAAAGTGTAGCGAGGACGAAAATGACCTAAATGTTCATCCAATGACAAAAAACACCTATTGGATGCACAAGATTGGTTAAAACCCCTAATTGGACAAGATAAAGTGTAGCGAGGACGAAAATGACCTAAATATTCAACCAATGACGCAAAACATCTATTGGATGCACAAGATTGGTTAAAAACCCTAATTTGACAGGAATTAGCCTAGGGAGGACCAAAATAACCTAATTGTTCATCCAATGACACAAAAACGCCAATTGGATGCACAAGATTGGTTAAAAACCCTAATTGGACAAGAATTATCCTAAGGAGGACGAAAATGACCTAATTGTTCATCCAATGACACAAAAACACCTATTGGATGCACAAGTTTGGTTAAAAACCCTAATTGGAAAAGATAAAGTGTAGGGAGGATAAAAAGGACCTAAATGTTCATCCAATAACACAAAACACCTATTGGATGCACAAGATTGGTTAAAAACCCTAATTGGACAAGATTAAGTGTAGGGAGGACGAAAATGACCTAAATATTCATCCAATGACATAAAACACCTATTGGATGCACAAGATTGGTTAAAAACCCTAATTGGACAAGAATTAGCCTAGGGAGGATGAAAATGACCTAATTGTTCATCCAATGACACAAAAACATCCATTGGATGTACAAGATTGGTTAAAAACCCTAATTGGACAAGATAAAGTGTTGGGAGGACAAAAAGGACCTAAATGTTCATCCAATGACACAAAACACCTATTGGATGCACAAGATTGGTTAGAAACCCTAATTGGACAAGAATTAGCCTAGGGAGGATGAAAATGACCTAAATTTTCATTCAATGACACAAAACACCTATTGGATGCACAAGATTAGTTAAAAACCCTAATTGGACAAGATTAAGTGTAGGGAGGACGAAAATGACCTAAATATTCATCCAATGACATAAAACACCTATTGGATGCACAAGATTGGTTAAAAACCCTAATTGGACAAGATTAAGTGTAGGGAGGACGAAAATGACCTAAATATTCATCCAATGACATAAAACACCTATTGGATGCACAAGATTCGTTAGAAAGCCTAATTGGACAAGAATTAGCCTAGGGAAGACGAAAATGACCTAATTGTTCATCCAATGACACAAAAACACCCATTGGATGTACAAGATTGGTTAAAAACGCTAATTGGACAAGATAAAGTGTTGGGAGGACAAAAAGGACCTAAATGTTCATCCAATGACACAAAACGCCTATTGGATGCACAAGATTGGTTAAAAACCCTAATTGGACAAGATTAAGTGTAGGGAGGACGAAAATGACCTAAATATTCATCCAATGACATTAAACACCTATTGGATGCACAAGATTGGTTAAAAACCCTAATTGGACAAGAATTAGCCTAGGGAAGACAAAAATGACCTAATTGTTCATCCAATGACACAAAAACACCCATTCGATGTACAAGATTGGTTAAAAACCATAATTGGACAAGATTAAGTGTTGGGAGGACAATAATGACCTAAATGTTCATCCAATGACACAAAACACCTATTGGATGCACAAGATTGGTTGAAAACCCTAATTGGACAAAAATTAGCTTAGGGAGGACGAAAATGACCTAAATGTTCATTCAATGACAAAAAACACCTATTGGATGCACAAGATTGGTTAAAAACCCTAATTGGACAAGAATAAGTTTAGGGAGGAAGAAAATGACCTATTTGTTCATCCAATGACACAAAAATACTAATTGGATGCACTAGATTCGTTAGAAAGCCTAATTGGACAAGATAAAGTGTAGGGAGGACGAAAATGACCTAAATTTTCATTCAATGACACAAAACACCTATTGGATGCACAAGATTAGTTAAAAACCCTAATTGGACAAGATTAAGTGTAGGGAGGACGAAAATGACCTAAATATTCATCCAATGACATAAAACACCTATTGGATGCACAAGATTGGTTAAAAACCCTAATTGGACATGAATTAGCCTAGGGAGGATGAAAATGACCTAATTGTTCATCCAATGACACAAAAACATCCATTGGATGTACAAGATTGGTTAAAAACCCTAATTGGACAAGATAAAGTGTTGGGAGGACAAAAAGGACCTAAATGTTCATCCAATGACACAAAACACCTATTGGATGCACAAGATTGGTTAAAAACCCTAATTGGACAAGAATTAGCCTAGGGAGGATGAAAATGACGTAAATTTTCATTCAATGACACAAAACACCTATTGGATGCACAAGATTAGTTAAAAACCCTAATTGGACAAGATTAAGTGTAGGGAGGACGAAAATAACCTAAATGTTCATCCAATGACATAAAACACCTATTGGATGCACAAGATTGGTTAAAAACCCTAATTGGACAAGATTAAGAGTAGGGACGACGAAAATGACCTAAATATTCATCCAATGACACAAAACACCTATTGGATGCACAAGATTGGTTAAAAACCCTAATTGGAAAAGAATTAGCCTAGGGAGGACGAAAATGACCTAATTGTTCATCCAATGGCACAAAAACACCTATTGGATGCACAAGATTGGTTAAAAACCCTAATTGGACAAGATAAAGTGTAGGGAGGACAAAAATGACCTAAATGTTCATCCAATGACACAAAACGCCTATTGGATGCACAAGATTGGTTAAAAACCCTAATTGGACAAGATTAAGTGTAGGGAGGACGAAAATCACCTAAATATTCATCCAATGACAGAAAACACCTATTGGATGCACAAGATTGGTTAAAAACCCTAATTGGACAAGATTAAGTGCAGGGAGGACGAAAATGACCTAAATATTCATCCAATGACATAAAACACCTATTGGATACACAAGATTGGTTACAAACCCTAATTGGACAAGAATTAGCCTAGGGAGGACGAAAATGACCTAATTGTTCATCCAATGACACAAAAACACCCATTGGATGTACAAGATTGGTTAAAAACCCTAATTGGACAAGATAAAGTGTTGGGAGGACAAAAATGACCTAAATGTTCATCCAATGACATAAAACACCTATTGGTTGCACAAGATTGGTTAAAAACACTAATTGGACAACATTGAGTGTAGAGACGACGAAAATGACCTAAATATTCATCCAATGACGCAAAACACCTATTGGATGCACAAGATTGGTTAAAAACCCTAATTTGACAAGAATTAGCCTAGGGAGGACCAAAATGACCTAATTGTTCATCCAATGACACAAAAACACCAACTGGATGCACAAGATTGGTTAAAAAACCTAATTGAACAAGAATTATCCTAAGGAGGACGAAAATGATCTAATTGTTCATCCAATGACACACAAACACCTATTGGATGCACAAGTTTGGTTAAAAACCCTAATTGGAAAAGATAAAGTGTAGGGAGGACGAAAATGACCTAAATGTTCATCCAATGACACAAAAACACCTATTGGATGCACAAGATTGGTTAAAAACCCTAATTGGACAAGATTAAGAGTAGGGAGGACGAAAATGACCTAAATATTCATCCAATGACATAAATCACCTATTGGATGCACAAGATTGGTTAAAAACCCTAATTGGACAAGATTAAGTGTAGGGAGGACGAAAATGACCTAAATATTCATCCAATGACATAAAACACCTATTGGATGCACAAGATTGGTTAAAAACCCTAATTGGACAAGATTAAGTGTAGGGAGGACGAAAATTACCCAAATATTCATCCAATGACATAAAACACCTATTGGATGCACAACATTGGTTAAAAACCCTAATTGGACAAAATTAAGTGTAGGGAGGACGAAAATGACCTAAATATTCATCCAATGACATAAAACACCTATTGGATGAACAAGATTGGTTGAAAACCCTAATTGGACAAGTATTAGGCTAGGGAGGACGAAAATGACCTAATTGTTCATCCAATGACACAAACACACCTATTGGATGCACAAGATTTGTTAGAAACCCTAATTGGACAAGATTACGTTTAGGGAGGACGAAAATGACCTAAATGTTCATCCAATGACACAAAAACACCAATTGGATGCACACGATTGGTTAGAAACCCTAATTGGACAAGATAAAGTGTAGGGAGGACGAAAATGACCTAAATGTTCATCCGATGACCCAAAACACCTATTGGATGCACAAGATTGGTTAAAAACCCTAATTGGACAAGATTAAAAGTAGGGAGGACGAAAATGACCTAAATATTCATCCAATGACATAAAACACCTATTGGATGCACAAGATTGGTTAATAACCCTAATTGGACAAGATTAAGTGTAGGGAGGACGAAAATGACCTAAATATTCATCCAATGACATAAAACACCTATTGGATGCACAAGATTGGTTAAAAACCCTAATTGGACAAGATTAAGTGTAGGGAGGACGAAAATGACCTAAATGTTCATCCAATGACATAAAACACCTATTGGATGCACAAGATTGGTTAAAAACCCTAATTGGACAAGAATTAGCCTAGGGAGGACGAAAATGACCTAATTGTTCATCCAATGACACAAAAACACCTATTGGATGTACAAGATTGGTTAAAAACCCTAATTGGACAAGATAAAGTGTTGGGAGGACAGAAAGGACCTAAATGTTCATCCAATGACATAAACACCTATTGGATGCACAAGATTGGTTAAAAACCCTAATTTGACAAGAGTTAGCCTAGGGAGGATGAAAATGACCTAAATGTTCATTCAATGACACAAAACACCTATTGGATGCACAAGATTGGTTAAAAACCCTAATTGGACAAGATTAAGTTTAGGGAGGAAGAAAATGACCTATTTGTTCATCCAATGACACAAAAACACCAATTGGATGCACACGATTCGTTAGAAACCCTAATTGGACAAGATAAAGTGTAGGGAGGACGAAAATGACCTAAATTTTCATCCAATGATACAAAACCACTATTGGATGCACAAGATTAGTTAAAAACCCTAATTGGACAAGATTAAGTGTAGGGAGGACGAAAATGACCTAAATATTCATCCAATGACATAAAACACCTATTGGATGCACAAGATTGGTTAAAAACCCTAATTGGACAAGAATTAGCCTAGGGAGGACGAAAATGACCTAATTGTTCATCCAATGACACAAAAACACCCATTGGATGTACAAGATTGGTTAAAAACCATAATTGGACAAGATTAAGTGTTGGGAGGACAAAAATGACCTAAATGTTCATCCAATAACACAAAACACCTATTGGATGCACAAGATTGGTTAAAAACCCTAATTGGACAAGATTAAGTGTAGGGAGGACGAAAATGACCTAAATATTCATCCAATGACATAAAACACCTATTGGATGCACAAGATTGGTTAAAAACCCTAATTCGACAAGAATTTGTATGTAGGGAGGACGAAAATGACCTAAATATTCATCCAATGACGCAAAACACCTATTGGATGCACAAGATTGGTTAAAAACCCTAATTTGACAAGAATTAGCCTAGGGAGGACCAAAATGACCTTATTGTTCATCCAATGACACAAAAACACCAATTGGATGCACAAGATTGGTTAAAAAACCTAATTGGACAAGAATTATCCTAAGGAGGACGAAAATGACCTAATTGTTCATCCAATGACACACAAACACCTATTGGATGCACAAGTTTGGTTAAAAACCCTAATTGGAAAAGATAAAGTGTAGGGAGGACGAAAATGACCTAAATGTTCATCCAATGACACAAAAACACCTATTGGATGCACAAGATTGGTTAAAAACCCTAATTGGACAAGATTAAGAGTAGGGAGGACGAAAATGACCTAATTGTTCATCCAATGACATAAAACACCTATTGGATGCACAAGATTGGTTAAAAACCCTAATTGGACAAGATTAAGTGTAGGGAGGACGAAAATGACCTAAATATTCATCCAATGACATAAAACACCTATTGGATGCACAAGATTGGTTAAAAACCCTAATTGGACAAGATAAAGTGTTGGGAGGACAAAAATGACCTAAATGTTCATCCAATGACATAAAACACCTATTGGATGCACAAGATTGGTTAAAAACACTAATTGGACAAGATTGAGTGTAGGGACGACGAAAATGACCTAAATATTCATCCAATGACATAAAACACCTATTGGATGCACAAGATTGGTTAAAAACCCTAATTGGACAAGATTAAGTGTAGGGAGGACGAAAATGACCTAAATATTCATCCAATGACATAAAACACCTATTGGATGCACAACATTGGTTAAAAACCCTAATTGGACAAGATTCAGTGTAGGGAGGACGAAAATGACCTAAATATTCATCCAATGACATAAAACACCTATTGGATGCACAAGATTGGTTAAAAACCCTAATTGGACAAGATAAAGTGTTGGGAGGACAAAAATGACCTAAATGTTCATCCAATGACACAAAACACCAATTGGATGCACAAGATTGGTTAAAAACCCTAATTGGACAAGATTAAGTGTAGGGAGGACGAAAATGACCTAAATATTCATCCAATGACATAAAACACCTATTGGATGCACAAGATTGGTTAAAAACCCTAATTGGACAAGATTAAGTGTAGGGAGGACGAAAATGACCTAAATATTCATCCAATGACATAAAACACCTATTGGATGCACAAGATTGGTTAAAAACCATAATTGGACAAGAATTAGCCTAGGGAGGATGAAAATGACCTAAATGTTCATTCAATGACACAAAACACCTATTGGATGCACACGATTGGTCAGAAACCCTAATTGGACAAGATAAAGTGTAGGGAGGACGAAAATGACCTAAATTTTCATTCAATGACACAAAACATCTATTGGATGCACAAGATTAGTTAATAACCCTAATTCGACAAGATTAAGTGTAGGGAGGACGAAAATGACCTAAATATTCATCCAATGACATAAAACACCTATTGGATGCACAAGATTGGTTAAAAACCCTAATTGGACAAGAATTAGCCTAGGGAAGACGAAAATGACCTAATTGTTCATCCAATGACACAAAAACACCCATTGGATGTACAAGATTGGTTAAAAACCATAATTGGACAAGATTAAGTGTTGGGAGGACAAAAATGACCTAAATGTTCATCCAATGACACAAAACACCTATTGGATGCACAAGATTGGTTAAAAACCCTAATTGGACAAGAATTAGCTTAGGGAGGACGAGAATGACCTAAATGTTCATTCAATGACAAAAAACACCTATTGGATGCACAAGATTGGTTAAAAACCCTAATTGGACAAGAATAAGTTTAGGGAGGAAGAAAATGACCTATTTGTTCATCCAATGACACAAAAACACTAATTGGATGCACACGATTCGTTAGAAAGCCTAATTGAACAAGATAAAGTGTAGGGAGGACGAAAATGACCTAAATTTTCATTCAATGACACAAAACACCTATTGGATGCACAAGATTAGTTAAAAACCCTAATTGGACAAGATTAAGTGTAGGGAGGACGACAATGACCTAAATATTCATCCAATGACATAAAACTCCTATTGGATGCACAAGATTGGTTAAAAACCCTAATTGGACAAGAATTAGCCTAGGGAGGACGAAAATGACCTAATTGTTCATCCAATGACACAAAAACACCCATTGGATGTACAAGATTGGTTAAAAACCATAATTGGACAAGATTAAGTGTTGGGAGGACAAAAATGACCTAAATGTTCATCCAATAACACAAAACACCTATTGGATGCACAAGATTGGTTAAAAACCCTAATTGGACAAGAATTAGCTTAGCGAGGACGAAAATGACCTAAATGTTCATTCAATGACAATAAACACCTATTGGATGCACAAGATTGGTTAAAAACCCTAATTGGACAAGAATTAGCTTAGGGAGGACGAAAATGACCTATTTGTTCATCCAATGACACAAAAAGACTAATTGGATGCACACGATTCGTTAGAAAGCCTAATTGGACAAGAATTAGCCTAGGGAGGAGGAAAATGACCTAAATGTTCATCCAATGACCCAAAAACACCCATTGGATGTACAAGATTGGTTAAAAACGCTAATTGGACAAGATAAAGTGTTGGGAGGACAAAAAGGACCTAAATGTTCATCCAATGACACAAAACGCCTATTGGATGCACAAGATTGGTTAAAAACCCTAATTGGACAAGATTAAGTGTAGGGAGGACGAAAATGACCTAAATATTCATCCAATAACATAAAACACCTATTGGATGCACAAGATTGGTTAAAAACCCTAATTGGACAAGAATTAGCCTAGGGAAGACGAAAATGACCTAATTGTTCATCCAATGACACAAAAACACCCATTGGATGTACAAGATTGGTTAAAAACCCTAATTGGACAAGATAAAGTGTTGGGAGGACAAAAATGACCTAAATGTTCATCCAATGACACAAAACACCTATTGGATGCACAAGATTGGTTAAAAACATTAATTGGACAAGAATTAGCTTAGGGAGGACGAAAATGACCTAAATGTTCATTCAATGACAAAAAACACCTATTGGATGCACAAGATTGGTTAAAAACCCTAATTGGACAAGAATAAGTTTAGGGAGGAAGAAAATGACCTATTTGTTCATCCAATGACACAAAAACACTAATTGGATGCACACGATTCGTTAGAAAGCCTAATTGGACAAGATAAAGTGTTGGGAGGACGAAAATGACCTAAATTTTCATTCAATGACACAAAACACCTATTGGATGCACAAGATTAGTTAAAAACCCTAATTGGACAAGATTAACTGTAGGGAGGACGAAAATGACCTAAATATTCATCCAATGACATAAAACACCTATTGGATGCACAAGATTGGTTAAAAACCCTAATTGGACAAGAATTAGCCTAGGGAGGACGAAAATGACCTAATTGTTCATCCAATGACACAAAAACACCCATTGGATGTACAAGATTGGTTAATAACCCTAATTGGACAAGATAAAGTGTTGGGAGGACAAAAAGGACCTAAATGTTCATCCAATGACACAAAACGCCTATTGGATGCACAAGATTGGTTAAAAACCCTAATTGGACAAGATTAAGTGAAGGGAGGACGATAATGACCTAAATATTCATCCAATGACATAAAACACCTATTGGATGCACAAGATTGGTTAAAAACCCTAATTGGACAAGAATTAGCCTAGGGAAGACGAAAATGAACTAATTGTTCATCCAATGACACAAAAACACCCATTGGATGTACAAGATTGGTTAAAAACCATAATTGGACAAGATTAAGTGTTGGGAGGACAAAAATGACCTAAATGTTCATCCAATGACACAAAACACCTATTGGATGCACAAGATTGGTTAAAAACCCTAATTGGACAAGAACTAGCTTAGGGAGGACGAAAATGACCTAAATGTTCATTCAATGACAAAAAACACCTATTGGATGGACAAGATTGGTTAAAAACCCTAATTGGACAAGAATAAGTTTAGGGAGGAAGAAAATGACCTATTTGTTCATCCAATGACACAAAAACACTAATTGGATGCACACTATTCGTTAGAAAGCCTAATTGAATAAGATAAAGTGTAGGGAGGACGAAAATGACCTAAATTTTCATTCAATGACACAAAACACCTATTGGATGCACAAGATTAGTTAAAAACCCTAATTGGACAAGATTAAGTGTAGGGAGGACGAAAATGACCTAAATATTCATCCAATGACATAAAACACCTATTGGATGTACAAGATTGGTTAAAAATCCTAATTGGACAAGATTAAGTGTAGGGAGGACGAAAATGACCTAAATTTTCATCCAATGACATAAAACACCTATTGGATGCACAAGATTGGTTAAAAACCCTAATTGGACAAGAATTAGCCTAGGGAGGATGAAAATGACCTAAATGTTCATTCAATGACACAAAACACCTATTGGATGCACACGATTGGTCAGAAACCCTAATTGGACAAGATAAAGTGTAGGGAGGACGAAAATGACCTAAATTTTCATTCAATGACACAAAACATCTATTGGATGCACAAGATTAGTTAATAACCCTAATTCGACAAGATTAAGTGTAGGGAGGACGAAAATGACCTAAATATTCATCCAATGATATAAAACACCTATTGGATACACAAGATTGGTTAAAAACCCTAATTGGACAAGATTAAGTGTAGGGAGGACGAAAATGACCTAAATATTCATCCAATGACACAAAACACCTATTGGATGCACAAGATTGGTTAAAAACACTAATTGGAAAAGAATTAGCCTAGGGAGGACGAAAATGACCTAAATGTTCTTCCAATGACACAAAACACCTATTGGATGCACAAGATTGGTTAAAAACCCTAATTGGCCATGAATTATCATACGGACCACGAAAATGACCTAATTGTTCATCCAATGACACAAAAACACCAATTGGATGCACACGATTGGTTAGAAACCCTTATTGGACAAGATAAAGTGTAGGGAGGACGAAAATGACCTAAATGTTCATCCAATGACAGAAAACACCTATTGGATGCACAAGATTGGTTCAAAACCCTAATTGGACAAGATTGAATGTAGGGAGGACGAAAATGACCTAATTGTTCATCCAATGGCACAAAAACACCTATTGGATGCACAAGCTTGGTTAAAAACCCTAATTGGACAAGATAAAGTGTAGGGAGGACAAAAATGACCTAAATGTTCATCCAATGACACAAAACGCCTATTGGATGCACAAGATTGGTTAAAAACCCTAATTGGACAAGATTAAGTGTAGGGAGGACGAAAATGACCTAAATATTCATCCAATGACATAAAACACCTATTGGATGCACTAGATTGGTTAAAAACCCTAATTGGAGAAGAATTAGCCTAGGGAAGACGAAAATGACCTAATTGTTCATCCAATGACACAAAAACACCCATTGGATGTACAAGATTGGTTAAAAACCATAATTGGACAAGATTAAGTGTTGGGAGGACAAAAATGACCTAAATGTTCATCCAATAACACAAAACACCTATTGGATGCACAAGATTGGTTAAAAACCCTAATTGGACAAGAATTAGCTTAGGGAGGACGAAAATAACCTAAATGTTCATTCAATGACAAAAAACACCTATTGGATGCACAAGATTGGTTAAAAACCCTAATTGGACAAGAATAAGTTTAGGGAGGAAGAAAATGACCTATTTGTTCATCCAATGACACAAAAACACTAATTGGATGCACACGACTCGTTAGAAAGCCTAATTGAACAAGATAAAGTGTAGGGAGGACGAAAATGACCTAAATTTTCATTCAATGACACAAAACACCTATTGGATGCACAAGATTAGTTAAAAACCCTAATTGGACAAGATTAAGTGTAGGGAGGACGAAAATGACCTAAATATTCATCCAATGACATAAAACACCTATTGGATGCACAAGATTGGTTAAAAACCCTAATTGGACACGAATTTGTCTAGGGAGGACGAAAATGACCTAAATGTTCATTCAATGACACAAAACACCTATTCGATGCACTAGATTGGTTAAAAACCCTAATTGGACAAGATTATGTGTAGGGAGGACGAAAATGACCTAAATATTCATCCAATGACATAAAACACCTATTGGATGCACAAGATTGGTTAAAAACCCTAATTGGACAAGAATAAGTTTAGGGAGGACGAAAATGACCTAAATGTTCATCCAATGACACAAAAACACCAATTGGATGTACACGATTGGTTAGAAACCCTAATTGGAAGAGATAAAGTGTAGGGAGGACGAAAATGACCTAAATGTTCATTCAATGACACAAAAACACCAATTGGATGCACAACATTGGTTAAAAACCTTAATTGGACAAGAATTTGCCTAGGAAGGACGAAAATGACCTAAATGTTCATCCAATGACACAAAAACACCTATTGGATGCACAAGATTGGTTAAAAACCCTAATTGGACTAGAATTATCCCATAGAGGACGAAAATGACCTAGTTGTTCGTCCAATGACACAAAAACACCAATTGGATGCACAAGATTGGTTAGAAACCCTAATTTGACAAGATTAAGTGTAGGGAGGACGAAAATGACCTAAATATTCATCCAATGACACAAAACACCTATTGGATGCACAAGATTGGTTAAAAACCCTAATTGGAAAAGAATTAGCCTAGGGAGGACGAAAATGACCTAATTGTTCATCCAATGGCACAAAAACACCTATTGGATGCACAAGATTGGTTAAAAACCCTAATTGGACAAGATTAAGTGTATGGAGGACGAAAATGACCTAAATATTCATCCAATGACATAAAACACCTATTGGATGCACAAGATTGGTTAAAAACCCTAATTGGACAAGAATTAGCCTAGGGAAGACGAAAATGACCTAATTGTTCATCCAATGACACAAAAACACCCATTGGATGTACAAGATTGGTTAAAAACCATAATTGGACAAGATTAAGTGTAGGGAGGACGAAAATGACCTAAATATTCATCCAATGACATAAAACACCTATTGGATGCATAAGATTGGTTAAAAACCCTAATTGGACAAGAATTAGACTAGGGAAGACGAAAATGACCTAATTGTTAATCCAATGACACAAAACGCCTATTGGATGCACAAGATTGGTTAAAAACCCTAATTGGACAAGATTAAGTGTATGGAGGACGAAAATGACCTAAATATTCATCCAATGACATAAAACACCTATTGGATGCACAAGATTGGTTAAAAACCCTAATTGGACAAGAATTAGCCTAGGGAAGACGAAAATGACGTAATTGTTCATCCAATGACACAAAAACACCCATTGGATGTACAAGATTGGTTAAAAACCATAATTGGACAAGATTAAGTGTTGGGAGGACAAAAATGACCTAAATGTTCATCCAATAACACAAAACACCTATTGGATGCACAAGATTGGTTAAAAACCCTAATTGGACAAGAATTAGCTTAGGGAGGACGAAAATGACCTAAATGTTCATTCAATGACAAAAAACACCTATTGGATGCACAAGATTGGTTAAAAACCCTAATTGGACAAGAATAAATTTAGGGAGGAAGAAAATGACCTATTTGTTCATCCAATGACACAAAAACACTAATTGGATGCACACGATTCGTTAGAAAGCCTAATTGGACAAGATAAAGTGTAGGGAGGACGAAAATGACCTAAATTTTCATTCAATGACACAAAACACCTATTGGATGCACAAGATTAGTTAAAAACCCTAATTGGACAAGATTAAGTGTAGGGAGGACGAAAATGACCTAAATATTCATCCAATGACATAAAACACCTATTGGATGCACAAGATTGGTTAAAAACCCTAATTGGACAAGAATTAGCCTAGCGAGGACGAAAATGACCTAATTGTTCATCCAATGACACAAAAACACCCATTGGATGTACAAGATTGGTTAAAAACCCTAATTGTACATGATAAAGTGTTGGGAGGACAAAAAGGACCTAAATGTTCATCGAATGACACAAAACGCCTATTGGATGCACAAGATTGGTTAAAAACCCTAATTGGACAAGATTAAGTGTAGGGAGGACGAAAATGACCTAAATATTCATCCAATGACATAAAACACCTATTGGATGCACAAGATTGGTTAAAAACCCTAATTGGACAAGAATTAGCCTAGGGAGGACGAAAATGACCTAATTGTTCATCCAATGACATAAAACACCTATTGGATGCACAAGATTGGTTAAAAACCCTAATTGGACAAGATTAAGTGTAGGGAGGACGAAAATGACCTAAATATTCATCCAATGACATAAAACACCTATTGGATGCACAAGATTGGTTAAAAACCCTAATTGGACATGAATTAGCCTAGGGAGGATGAAAATGACCTAATTGTTCATCCAATGACACAAAAACATCCATTGGATGTACAAGATTGGTTAAAAACCCTAATTGGACAAGATAAAGTGTTGGGAGGACAAAAAGGACCTAAATGTTCATCCAATGACACAAAACACCTATTGGATGCACAAGATTGGTTAAAAACCCTAATTGGACAAGAATTAGCCTAGGGAGGACGAAAATGACCTAAATGTTCATCCAATGACACAAAACACCTATTGGATGCACAAGATTGGTTAAAAACCGTAATTGGAGAAGAATTAGCCTAGGGAGGACGAATGACCTAATTGTTCATCCAATGACACAAACACAACTATTGGATGCACAAGATTGGTTAGAAACCCTAATTGGACAAGCATAAGCCTAGGGAGGATGAAAATGACCTAAATATTCATCCAATGACACAAAACACCTATTGGATGCACAAGATTCGTTAAAAACCCTAATTGGACAAGAATAAGTGTAGGGAGGACGAAAATGACCTAAATGTTCATCCAATGACACAAAACACCTATTGGATGCACAAGATTGGTTAAAAACCCTAATTGGACAAGAATTAGCCTAGGGAGGACGAAAATGACCTAAATGTTCATCCAATGACACAAAACACCTATTGGATGCACAAGATTGGTTAAAAACCGTAATTGGAGAAGAATTAGCCTAGGGAGGACGAATGACCTAATTGTTCATCCAATGACACAAACACAACTATTGGATGCACAAGATTGGTTAGAAACCCTAATTGGACAAGCATAAGCCTAGGGAGGATGAAAATGACCTAAATATTCATCCAATGACACAAAACACCTATTGGATGCACAAGATTCGTTAAAAACCCTAATTGGACAAGAATAAGTGTAGGGAGGACGAAAATGACCTAAATGTTCATCCAATGACACAAAACACCTATTGGATGCACAAGATTGGTTAAAAACCCTAATTGGACAAGAATTAGCCTAGGGAGGACGAAAATGACCTAAATGTTCATCCGATGACACAAAACACCTATTGGATGCACAAGATTGGTTAAAAACCCTAATTGGACAAGAATTAGCCTAGCGAGAACGAAAATGACCTAATTGTTCATCCAATGACACAAAACACCTATTGGATGCACAAGATTGGTTAAAAACCCTAATTGGACAAGATTAAGTGTAGGGAGGACGAAAATGACCTAAATATTCATCCAATGACACAAAACACCTATTGGATGCACAAGATCGGTTAAAAACCCTAATTGGACAAGATTAAGTGTAGGGAGGACGAAAATGACCTAAATGTTCATCCAATGACAGAAAACACCTATTGGATGCACAAGATTGGTTAAAAACCCTAATTGGACAAGATTAAGTGTAGGGAGGACGAAAATGACCTAAATATTCATCCAATGACATAAAACACCTATTGGATGCACAAGATTGGTTAAAAACCCTAATTGGACAAGAATTAGACTAGGGAGGACGAAAATGACCTAATTGTTCATCCAATGACACAAAAACACCCATTGGATGTACAAGAGTGGTTAAAAAACCCTAATTGGACAAGATAAAGTGTTGGGAGGACAAAAATGACCTAAATATTCATCCAATGACACAAAACACCTATTGGATGCACAAGATTGGTTAAAAACCCTAATTGGACAAGAATTAGCCTAGGGAGGATGAAAATGACCTAAATGTTCATTCAATGACACAAAACACCTATTGGATGCACAAGATTGGTTAAAAACCCTAATTGGACAAGATTAAGTTTAGGGAGGACGAAAATGACCTAAATATTCATCCAATGACATAAAACACCTATTGGATGCACAAGATTGGTTAAAAACCCTAATTGGACAAGAATTAGCCTAGGGAGGACGAAAATGACCTAATTGTTCATCCAATGACACAAAAACACCCATTGGATGTACAAGATTGGTTAAAAACCATAATTGGACAAGATTAAGTGTTGGGAGGACAAAAATGACCTAAATGTTCATCCAATAACACAAAACACCTATTGGATGCACAAGATTGGTTAAAAACCCTAATTGGACAAGAATTAGCTTAGGGAGGACGAAAATGACCTAAATGTTCATTCAATGACAAAAAACACCTATTGGATGCACAAGATTGGTTAAAAACCCTAATTGGACAAGAATTAGCTTAGGGAGGACGAAAATGACCTATTTGTTCATCCAATGACACAAAAAGACTAATTGGATGCACACGATTCGTTAGAAAGCCTAATTGGACAAGAATTAGCCTAGGGAGGACGAAAATGACCTAAATGTTCATCCAATGACACAAAAACACCCATTGGATGTAGAAGATTGGTTAAAAACGCTAATTCGACAAGATAAAGTGTTGGGAGGACAAAAAGGACCTAAATGTTCATCCAATGACACAAAACGCCTATTGGATGCACAAGATTGGTTAAAAACCCTAATTGGACAAGATTAAGTGTAGGGAGGACGAAAATGACCTAAATATTCATCCAATGACATAAAACACCTATTGGATGCACAAGATTGGTTAAAAACCCTAATTGGACAAGAATTAGCCTAGGGAAGACGAAAATGACCTAATTGTTCATCCAATGACACAAAAACACCCATTGGATGTACAAGATTGGTTAAAAACCCTAATTGGACAAGATAAAGTGTTGGGAGGACAAAAATGACCTAAATGTTCATCCAATGACACAAAACACCTATTGGATGCACAAGATTGGTTAAAAACATTAATTGGACAAGAATTAGCTTAGGGAGGACGAAAATGACCTAAATGTTCATTCAATGACAAAAAACACCTATTGGATGCACAAGATTGGTTAAAAACCCTAATTGGACAAGAATAAGTTTAGGGAGGAAGAAAATGACCTATTTGTTCATCCAATGACACAAAACACCTATGGGATGCACAAGATTGGTTAAAAACCCTAATTGGTCAAGCTTAAGTGTAGGGCGGACGAAAATGACCTAAATATTCATCCAATGACATAAAACACCTATTGGATGCACAAGATTGGTTAAAAACCTTAATTGGACAATATAAGTTTAGGGAGGACGAAAATGACCTAAATGTTCATCCAATGACACAAAACGCCTATTGGATGCACAAGATTGGTTAAAAACCGTAATTGGATAAGATTAAGTGTAGGGAGGACGAAAATGACCTAAATATTCATCCAATGATATAAAACACCTATTGGATGCACAAGATTGGTTAAAAACCCATTTTGGACAAGAATTAGCCTAGGGAAGACGAAAATGACCTAATTGTTCATCCAATGACACAAAAACACCCATTGGTTGTACAAGATTGGTTAAAAACCCTAATTGGACAAGAACTTGTCTAGGGAGGACGAAAATGACCTAAATGTTCACACAATGACACAAAAATCCTATTGGATGCACAAGATTGGTTAAAAACCCTAATTGGACAAGAATAGGTGTAGGGAGGACGAAAATGACCTAAATATTCATCCAATGACATAAAACACCTATTCGATGCACAAGATTGGTTAAAAACCCAAATTGGAAAAGAATTTTTCTAGGGAGGACGAAAATGACCTAAATTTTCTTCCAATGACACAAAACACCTATTGGATGCACAAGATTGGTCAAAAACCCTAATTGGCCATGAATTATCCTAGGGACGACAAAAATGACCTAATTGTTCATCCAATGACACAAAAACACCAATTGGATGCACACGATTGGTTAGAAACCCTAATTGGACAAGATAAAGTGTAAGGAGGACGAAAATGACCTAATTGTTCATCCAATGGCACAAAAACACCTATTGGATGCACAAGATTGGTTAAAAACCCTAATTGGACAAGATAAAGTGTAGGGAGGACAAAAATGACCTAAATGTTCATCCAATGACACAAAACGCCTATTGGATGCACAAGATTGGTTAAAAACCCTAATTGGACAAGATTAAGTGTAGGGAGGACGAAAATGACCTAAATATTCATCCAATGACATAAAACACCTATTGGATGCACAAGATTGGTTAAAAACCCTAATTGGACAAGAATTAGCCTAGGGAGGACGAAAATGACCTAACTGTTCATCCAATGGCACAAAAACACCTATTGGATGCAAAAGATTGGTTAAAAACCCTAATTGGACAAGATAAAGTGTAGGGAGGACAAAAATGACCTAAATGTTCATGCAATGACACAAAACGCCTATTGGATGCACAAGATTGGTTAAAAACCCTAATTGGACAAGATTAAGTGTAGGGAGGACGAAAATGACCTAAATATTCATCCAATGACATAAAACACCTATTGGATGCAAAGATTGGTTAAAAACCCTAATTGGACAAGAATTAGCCTAGGGAAGACGAAAATGACCTAATTGTTCATCCAATGACACAAAAACACCCATTGGATGTACAAGATTGGTTAAAAACCATAATTGGACAAGATTAAGTGTTGGGAGGACAAAAATGACCTATTTGTTCATCCAATGACACAAAAACACTAATTGGATGCACACTATTCGTTAGAAAGCCTAATTGAACAAGATAAAGTGTAGGGAGGACGAAAATGACCTAAATGTTCATCCAATAACACAAAACACCTATTGGATGCACAAGATTGGTTAAAAACCCTAATTGGACAAGAATTAGCTTAGGGAGGACGAAAATGACCTAAATGTTCATCCAATGACACAAAACGCCTATTGGATGCACAAGATTGGTTAAAAACCTTAATTGGATAAGTTTAAGTGTCGGGAGGACGAAAATTACCTAAATATTCACCTAATGACATAAAACACCTATTGGAGGCACAAGATTGGTTAAAAACCCAAATTGGACAAGAATTAGCCTAGGGAAGACGAAAATGACCTAATTGTTATCCAATGACACAAAAACACCCATTGGATGTACAAGATTGGTTAAAAACCCTAATTGGACAAGATTAAGAGTTGGGAGGACAAAAATGACGTAAATGTTCATCCAATGACACAAAACACCAATTGGATGTACACGATTGGTTAGAAACCCTAATTGGACAAGATAAAGTGTAGGGAGGACGAAAATGACCTAAATGTTCATCCAATGACAGAAAACACCTATTGGATGCACAAGATTGGTTAAAAACCCTAATTGGACAAGATTGAATGTAGGGAGGACGAAAATGACCTAATTATTCATCCAATGGCACAAAAACACCTATTGGATGCACAAGATTGGTTAAAAACCCTAATTGGACAAGATAAAGTGTAGGGAGGACAAAAATGACCTAAATGTTCATCCAAAGACACAAAACGCTTATTGGATGCACAAGATTGGTTAAAAACCCTAACTAGACAAGATTAAGTGTAGGGAGGACGAAAATGACCTAAATATTCATCCAATGACATAAAACACCTATTGGATGCACAAGATTGGTTAAAAACCCTAATTGGACAAGAATTAGACTAGGGAAGACGAAAATGACCTAATTGTTAATCCAATGACACAAAACGCCTATTGGATGCACAAGATTGGTTAAAAACCCTAATTGGACAAGATTAAGTGTATGGAGGACGAAAATGACCTAAATATTCATCCAATGACATAAAACACCTATTGGATGCACAAGATTGGTTAAAAACCCTAATTGGACAAGAATTAGCCTAGGGAAGACGAAAATGACCTAATTGTTCATCCAATGACACAAAAACACCCATTGGATGTACAAGATTGGTTAAAAACCATAATTGGACAAGATTAAGTGTTGGGAGGACAAAAATGACCTAAATGTTCATCCAATAACACAAAACACCTATTGGATGTACAAGATTGGTTAAAAACCCTAATTGGACAAGAATTAGCTTAGGGAGGACGAAAATGACCTAAATGTTCATTCAATGACAAAAAACACCTATTGGATGCACTAGATTGGTTAAAAACCCTAATTGGACAAGAATAAGTTTAGGGAGGAAGAAAATGACCTATTTGTTCATCCAATGACACAAAAACACTAATTGGATGCACACGATTCGTTAGAAAGCCTAATTGGACAAGATAAAGTGTAGGGAGGACGAAAATGACCTAAATTTTCATTCAATGACACAAAACACCTATTGGATGCACAAAATTACTTAAAAACCCTAATTGGACAAGATTAAGTGTAGGGAGGACGAAAATGACCTAAATATTCATCCAATGACATAAAACACCTATTGGATGCACAAGATTGGTTAAAAACACTAATTGGAAAAGAATTAGCCTAGGTAGGACGAAAATGACCTAATTGTTCATCCAATGGCACAAAAACACCTATTGGATGCACAAGATTGGTTAAAAACCCTAATTCGACAAGATAAAGTGTAGGGAGGACAAAAATGACCTAAATGTTCATCCAATGACACAAACCGCCTATTGGATGCACAAGATTGGTTAAAAACCTTAATTGGATAAGATTAAGTGTCGGGAGGACGAAAATGACCTAAATATTCACCCAATGACATAAAACACCTATTGGCGGCACAAGATTGGTTAAAAACCCAAATTGGGCAAGAATTAGCCTAGGGAAGACGAAAATGACCTAATTGTTATCCAATGACACAAAAACACCCATTGGATATACAAGATTGGTTAAAAACCCTAATTGGACAAGATTAAGAGTTGGGAGGACAAAAATGACGTAAATGTTCATCCAATGACACAAAACACCAATTGGATGTACACGATTGGTTAGAAACCCTAATTGGACAAGATAAAGTGTAGGGAGGACGAAAATGACCTAAATGTTCATCCAATGACAGAAAACACCTATTGGATGCACAAGATTGGTTAAAACCCCTAATTGGACAAGATTGAATGTAGGGAGGACGAAAATGACCTAATTATTCATCCAATGGCACAAAAACACCTATTGGATGCACAAGATTGGTTAAAAACCCTAATTGGACAAGATAAAGTGTAGGGAGGACAAAAATGACCTAAATGTTCATCCAATGACACAAAACGCCTATTGGATGCACAAGATTGGTTAAAAACCCTAACTGGACAAGATTAAGTGTAGGGAGGACGAAAATGACCTAAATATTCATCCAATGACATAAAACACCTATTGGATGCATAAGATTGGTTAAAAACCCTAATTGGACAAGAATTAGACTAGGGAAGACGAAAATGACCTAATTGTTAATCCAATGACACAAAACGCCTATTGGATGCACAAGATTGGTTAAAAACCCTAATTGGACAAGATTAAGTGTATGGAGGACGAAAATGACCTAAATATTCATCCAATGACATAAAACACCTATTGGATGCACAAGATTGGTTAAAAACCCTAATTGGACAAGAATTAGCCTAGGGAAGACGAAAATGACCTAATTGTTCATCCAATGACACAAAAACACCCATTGGATGTACAAGATTGGTTAAAAACCATAATTGGACAAGATTAAGTGTTGGGAGGACAAAAATGACCTAAATGTTCATCCAATAACACAAAACACCTATTGGATGTACAAGATTGGTTAAAAACCCTAATTGGACAAGAATTAGCTTAGGGAGGACGAAATTGATCTAAATGTTCATTCAATGACAAAAAACACCTATTGGATGCACTAGATTGGTTAAAAACCCTAATTGGACAAGAATAAGTTTAGGGAGGAAGAAAATGACCTATTTGTTCATCCAATGACACAAAAACACTAATTGGATGCACACGATTCGTTAGAAAGCCTAATTGGACAAGATAAAGTGTAGGGAGGACGAAAATGACCTAAATTTTCATTCAATGACACAAAACACCTATTGGATGCACAAAATTACTTAAAAACCCTAATTGGACAAGATTAAGTGTAGGGAGGACGAAAATGACCTAAATATTCATCCAATGACATAAAACACCTATTGGATGCACAAGATTGGTTAAAAACACTAATTGGAAAAGAATTAGCCTAGGTAGGACGAAAATGACCTAATTGTTCATCCAATGGCACAAAAACACCTATTGGATGCACAAGATTGGTTAAAAACCCTAATTCGACAAGATAAAGTGTAGGGAGGACAAAAATGACCTAAATGTTCATCCAATGACACAAAACGCCTATTGGATGCACAAGATTGGTTAAAAACCTTAATTGGATAAGATTAAGTGTCGGGAGGACGAAAATGACCTAAATATTCACCCAATGACATAAAACACCTATTGGAGGCACAAGATTGGTTAAAAACCCAAATTGGGCAAGAATTAGCCTAGGGAAGACGAAAATGACCTAATTGTTATCCAATGACACAAAAACACCCATTGGATATACAAGATTGGTTAAAAACCCTAATTGGACAAGATTAAGAGTTGGGAGGACAAAAATGACGTAAATGTTCATCCAATGACACAAAACACCAATTGGATGTACACGATTGGTTAGAAACCCTAATTGGACAAGATAAAGTGTAGGGAGGACGAAAATGACCTAAATGTTCATCCAATGACAGAAAACACCTATTGGATGCACAAGATTGGTTAAAAACCCTAATTGGACAAGATTGAATGTAGGGAGGACGAAAATGACCTAATTATTCATCCAATGGCACAAAAACACCTATTGGATGCACAAGATTGGTTAAAAACCCTAATTGGACAAGATAAAGTGTAGGGAGGACAAAAATGACCTAAATGTTCATCCAATGACACAAAACGCCTATTGGATGCACAAGATTGGTTAAAAACCCTAACTGGACAAGATTAAGTGTAGCGAGGACGAAAATTACCTAAATATTCATCCAATGACATAAAACACCTATTGGATGCATAAGATTGGTTAAAAACCCTAATTGGACAAGAATTAGACTAGGGAAGACGAAAATGACCTAATTGTTAATCCAATGACACAAAACGCCTATTGGATGCACAAGATTGGTTAAAAACCCTAATTGGACAAGATTAAGTGTATGGAGGACGAAAATGACCTAAATATTCATCCAATGACATAAAACACCTATTGGATGCACAAGATTGGTTAAAAACCCTAATTGGACAAGAATTAGCCTAGGGAAGACGAAAATGACCTAATTGTTCATCCAATGACACAAAAACACCCATTGGATGTACAAGATTGGTTAAAAACCATAATTGGACAAGATTAAGTGTAGGGAGGACGAAAATGACCTAAATATTCATCCAATGACATAAAACACCTATTGGATGCACAAGATTGGTTAAAAACCCAAATTGGACAAGAATTAGCCTAGGGAAGACGAAAATGGCCTAATTGTTCATCCAATGACACAAAAACACCTATTGGATGCACAAGATTGGTTAAAAACCCTAATTGGACAAGATTAAGTGTTGGGAGGACAAAAATGACCTAAATGTTCATCCAATGACACAAAACACCTATTGGATGCACAAGATTGGTTAAAAACCCTAATTGGACAAGAATTAGCCTAGGGAGGACGAAAATGACCTAAATGTTCATTCAATGACACAAATCACCTATTGGATGCACAAGATTGGTTAAAAACCCTAATTGGACAAGATTAAGTTTAGGGAGGAAGAAAATGACCTATTTGTTCATCCAATGACACAAAAACACCAATTCGATGCACACGATTGGTCAGAAACCCTAATTGGACAAGATAAAGTGTAGGGAGGACGAAAATGACCTAAATTTTCATTCAATGACACAAAACACCTATTGGATGTACAAGATTAGTTAAAAACCCTAATTGGAGAAGATTAAGTGTAGGGAGGACGAAAATGACCTAAATATTCATCCAATGACATAAAACACCTATTGGATGCTCAAGATTGGTTAAAAACCCTAATTGGACAAGATTAAGTGTAGGGAGGACGAAAATGACCTAAATATTCATCCAATGACATAAAACACCTATTGGATGCACAAGATTGGTTAAAAACCCTAATTGGACAAGATTAAATGTAGGGAGGACGAAAATGACCTAAATATTCATCCAATGGCATAAAACATCTATTGGATGCACAAGATTGGTTAAAAACCCTAATTGGACAAGATTAAGTGTAGGGAGGACGAAAATGACCTAAATATTCATCCAATGACATAAAACACCTATTGGATGCACAAGATTGGTTAAAAACCCTAATTGGACAAGATTAAGTGTAGGGAGGATGAAAATGACCTAAATTTTCATTCAATGACACAAAACACCTATTGGATGCACAAGATTAGTTAAAAACCCTAATTGGACAAGATTAAGTGTAGGGAGGACGAAAATGACCTAAATATTCATCCAATGACATAAAACACCTATTGGATGCACAAGATTGGTTAAAAACCCTAATTGGACAAGAATTTGTCTAGGGAGGACGAAAATGACCTAAATGTTCACACAATGACACAAAACACCTATTGGATGCACAAGATTGGTTAAAAACCCTAATTGGACAAGAATTAGCCTAAGGAGGACGAAAATGACCTAATTGTTCATCCAATGACACAAAAACACCCATTGGATGTACAAGATTGGTTAAAAACCCTAATTGGACAAGATAAAGTGTTGGGAGGACAAAAAGGACCTAAATGTTCATCCAATGACACAAAACGCCTATCGGATGCACAAGATTGGTTAAAAACCCTAATTGGACAAGATTAAGTGTAGGGAGGACGAAAATGACCTAAATATTCATCCAATGACATAAAACACCTATTGGATGCACAAGATTGGTTAAAAACCCTAATTGGACAAGAATAAGTTTAGGGAGGAAGAAAATTACCTATTTGTTCATCCAATGACACAAAAATACTAATTGGATGCACTAGATTCGTTAGAAAGCCTAATTGGACAAGATAAAGTGTAGGGAGGACGAAAATGACCTAAATTTTCATTCAATGACACAAAACACCTATTGGATGCACAAGATTAGTTAAAAACCCTAATTGGACAAGATTAAGTGTAGGGAGGACGAAAATGACCTAAATATTCATCCAATGACATAAAACACCTATTGGATGCACAAGATTGGTTAAAAACCCTAATTGGACAAGAATTAGCCTAGGGAGGACGAAAATGACCTAATTGTTCATCCAATGATACAAAAACACCAATTGGATGCACACGATTGGGTAGAAACCCTAATTGGAAAAGATATAGTGTAGGGAGGACGAAAATGACCTAAATGTTCATCCAATGACACAAAAACACCTATTGGATGCACAAGATTGGTTAAAAACCCTAATTGGACAAGATTAAGTGTAGGGAGGACGAAAATGACCTAAATATTCATCCAATGACATAAAACACCTATTGGATGCACAAGATTGGTTAAAAACCCTAATTGGACAAGAATTAGCCTAGGGAGGATGAAAATGACCTAATTGTTCATCCAATGACACAAAAACATCCATTGGATGTACAAGATTGGTTAAAAACCCTAATTGGACAAGAGTAAGTGTAGGGAGGACGAAAATGACCTAAATATTCATCCAATGACATAAAACACCTATTGGATGCACAAGATTGGTTAAAAACCCTAATTGGACAAGATTAAGTGTAGGGAGGACGAAAATGACCTAAATATTCATCCAATGACATAAAACACCCATTGGATGCACAAGATTGGTTAAAAACACTAATTGGAAAAGAATTAGCCTAGGGAGGACGAAAATGACCTAATTGTTCATCCAATGGCACAAAAACACCTATTGGATGCACAAGATTGGTTAAAAACCCTAATTCGACAAGATAAAGTGTAGGGAGGACAAAAATGACCTAAATGTTCATCCAATGACACAAAACGCCTATTGGATGCACAAGATTGGTTAAAAACCTTAATTGGATAAGATTAAGTGTCGGGAGGACGAAAATGACCTAAATATTCACCCAATGACATAAAACACCTATTGGAGGCACAAGATTGGTTAGAAACCCAAATTGGACAAGAATTAGCCTAGGGAAGACGAAAATGACCTAATTGTTATCCAATGACATAAAAACACCCATTGGATGTACAAGATTGGTTAAAAACCCTAATTGGACAAGATTAAGAGTTGGGAGGACAAAAATGACGTAAATGTTCATCCAATGACACAAAACACCAATTGGATGTACACGATTGGTTAGAAACCCTAATTGGACAAGATAAAGTGTAGGGAGGACGAAAATGACCTAAATGTTCATCCAATGACAGAAAACACCTATTGGATGCACAAGATTGGTTAAAAACCCTAATTGGACAAGATTGAATGTAGGGAGGACGAAAATGACCTAATTATTCATCCAATGGCACAAAAACACCTATTGGATGCACAAGATTGGTTAAAAACCCTAATTGGACAAGATAAAGTGTAGGGAGGACAAAAATGACCTAAATGTTCATCCAATGACACAAAACGCCTATTGGATGCACAAGATTGGTTAAAAACCCTAATTGGACAAGATTAAGTGTAGGGAGGACGAAAATGACCTAAATATTCATCCCATGACATAAAACACCTATTGAATGCACAAGATTGGTTAAAAACCCTAATTGGACAAGAATTAGCCTAGGGAAGACGAAAATGACCTAATTGTTCATCCAATGACACAAAAACACCCATTGGATGTACAAGATTGGTTAAAAACCATAATTGGACAAGATTAAGTGTTGGGAGGACAAAAATGACCTAAATGTTCATCCAATAACACAAAACACCTATTGGATGCACAAGATTGGTTAAAAACCCTAATTTGACAAGATAAAGTGTAGGGAGGACAAAAATGACCTAAATGTTCATCCAATGACACAAAACGCCTATTGGATGCACAAGATTGGTTAAAAACCCTAATTGGACAAGATTAAGTGTAGGGAGGACGAAAATGACCTAAATATTCATCCAATGACATAAAACACCTATTGGATGCACAAGATTGGTTAAAAACCCTAATTGGACAAGAATTAGCCTAGGGAAGACAAAAATGACCTAATTGTTCATCCAATGACACAAAAACACCCATTGGATGTACAAGATTGGTTAAAAACCATAATTGGACAAGATTAAGTGTTGGGAGGACAAAAATGACCTAAATGTTCATCCAATAACACAAAACACCTATTGGATGCACAAGATTGGTTAAAAACCCTAATTGGACAAGAATTAGCTTAGGGAGGACGAAAATGACCTAAATGTTCATTCAATGACAAAAAACACCTATTGGATGCACAAGATTGGTTAAAAACCCTAATTGGACAAGAATAAATTTAGGGAGGAAGAAAATGACCTATTTGTTCATCCAATGACACAAAAACACTAATTGGATGCACACGATTCGTTAGAAAGCCTAATTGGACAAGATAAAGTGTAGGGAGGACGAAAATGACCTAAATTTTCATTCAATGACACAAAACACCTATTGGATGCACAAGATTAGTTAAAAACCCTAATTGGACAAGATTAAGTGTAGGGAGGACGAAAATGACCTAAATATTCATCCAATGACATAAAACACCTATTGGATGCACAAGATTGGTTAAAAACACTAATTGGAAAAGAATTAGCCTAGGGAGGACGAAAATGACCTAATTGTTCATCCAATGGCACAAAAACACCTATTGGATGCACAAGATTGGTTAAAAACCCTAATTCGACAAGATAAAGTGTAGGGAGGACAAAAATGACCTAAATGTTCATCCAATGACACAAAACGCCTATTGGATGCACAAGATTGGTTAAAAACCTTAATTGGATAAGATTAAGTGTCGGGAGGACGAAAATGACCTAAATATTCACCCAATGACATAAAACACCTATTGGAGGCACAAGATTGGTTAAAAACCCAAATTGGACAAGAATTAGCCTAGGGAAGACGAAAATGACCTAATTGTTATCCAATGACACAAAAACACCCATTGGATATACAAGATTGGTTAAAAACCCTAATTGGACAAGATTAAGAGTTGGGAGGACAAAAATGACGTAAATGTTCATCCAATGACACAAAACACCAATTGGATGTACACGATTGGTTAGAAACCCTAATTGGACAAGATAAAGTGTAGGGAGGACAAAAATGACCTAAATGTTCATCCAATGACACAAAACGCTTATTGGATGCACAAGATTGGTTAAAAACCCTAACTGGACAAGATTAAGTGTAGGGAGGACGAAAATGACCTAAATATTCATCCAATGACATAAAACACCTATTGGATGCACAAGATTGGTTAAAAACCCTAATTGGACAAGATAAAGTGTAGGGAGGACAAAAATGACCTAAATGTTCATCCAATGACACAAAACGCCTATTGGATGCACAAGATTGGTTAAAAACCCTAACTGGACAAGATTAAGTGTAGAGAGGACGAAAATGACCTAAATATTCATCCAATGACATAAAACACCTCTTGGATGCACAAGATTGGTTAAAAACCCTAATTGGACAAGAATTAGACTAGGGAAGACGAAAATGACCTAATTGTTAATCCAATGACACAAAACGCCTATTGGATGCACAAGATTGGTTAAAAACCCTAATTGGACAAGATTAAGTGTATGGAGGACGAAAATGACCTAAATATTCATCCAATGACATAAAACACCTATTGGATGCACAAGATTGGTTAAAAACCCTAATTGGACAAGAATTAGCCTAGGGAAGACGAAAATGACGTAATTGTTCATCCAATGACACAAAAACACCCATTGGATGTACAAGATTGGTTAAAAACCATAATTGGACAAGATTAAGTGTTGGGAGGACAAAAATGACCTAAATGTTCATCCAATAACACAAAACACCTATTGGATGCACAAGATTGGTTAAAAACCCTAATTGGACAAGAATTAGCTTAGGGAGGACGAAAATGACCTAAATGTTCATTCAATGACAAAAAACACCTATTGGATGCACAAGATTGGTTAAAAACCCTAATTGGACAAGAATAAATTTAGGGAGGAAGAAAATGACCTATTTGTTCATCCAATGACACAAAAACACTAATTGGATGCACACGATTCGTTAGAAAGCCTAATTGGACAAGATAAAGTGTAGGGAGGACGAAAATGACCTAAATTTTCATTCAATGACACAAAACACCTATTGGATGCACAAGATTAGTTAAAAACCCTAATTGGACAAGATTAAGTGTAGGGAGGACGAAAATGACCTAAATATTCATCCAATGACATAAAACACCTATTGGATGCACAAGATTGGTTAAAAACACTAATTGGAAAAGAATTAGCCTAGGGAGGACGAAAATGACCTAATTGTTCATCCAATGGCACAAAAACACCTATTGGATGCACAAGATTGGTTAAAAACCCTAATTCGACAAGATAAAGTGTAGGGAGGACAAAAATGACCTAAATGTTCATCCAATGACACAAAACGCCTATTGGATGCACAAGATTGGTTAAAAACCTTAATTGGATAAGATTAAGTGTCGGGAGGACGAAAATGACCTAAATATTCACCCAATGACATAAAACACCTATTGGAGGCACAAGATTGGTTAGAAACCCAAATTGGACAAGAATTAGCCTAGGGAAGACGAAAATGACCTAATTGTTATCCAATGACATAAAAACACCCATTGGATGTACAAGATTGGTTAAAAACCCTAATTGGACAAGATTAAGAGTTGGGAGGACAAAAATGACGTAAATGTTCATCCAATGACACAAAACACCAATTGGATGTACACGATTGGTTAGAAACCCTAATTGGACAAGATAAAGTGTAGGGAGGACGAAAATGACCTAAATGTTCATCCAATGACAGAAAACACCTATTGGATGCACAAGATTGGTTAAAAACCCTAATTGGACAAGATTGAATGTAGGGAGGACGAAAATGACCTAATTATTCATCCAATGGCACAAAAACACCTATTGGATGCACAAGATTGGTTAAAAACCCTAATTGGACAAGATAAAGTGTAGGGAGGACAAAAATGACCTAAATGTTCATCCAATGACACAAAACGCCTATTGGATGCACAAGATTGGTTAAAAACCCTAATTGGACAAGATTAAGAGTTGGGAGGACAAAAATGACGTAAATGTTCATCCAATGACACAAAACACCAATTGGATGTACACGATTGGTTAGAAACCCTAATTGGACAAGATAAAGTGTAGGGAGGACGAAAATGACCTAAATGTTCATCCAATGACAGAAAACACCTATTGGATGCACAAGATTGGTTAAAAACCCTAATTGGACAAGATTGAATGTAGGGAGGACGAAAATGACCTAATTGTTCATCCAATGGCACAAAAACACCTATTGGATGCACAAGATTGGTTAAAAACCCTAATTGGACAAGATAAAGTGTAGGGAGGACAAAAATGACCTAAATGTTCATCCAATGACACAAAACGCCTATTGGATGCACAAGATTGGTTAAAAACCCTAATTGGACAAGATTAAGTGTAGGGAGGACGAAAATGACCTAAATATTCATCCAATGACAAAAAACACCTATTGGATGCACAAGATTGGTTAAAAACCCTAATTGGACAAGATTAAGTGTAGGGAGGACGAAAATGACCTAAATATTCATCCAATGACATAAAACACCTATTGGATGCACAAGATTGGTTAAAAACCCTAATTGGACAAGATTAAGTTTAGGGAGGAAGAAAATGACCTATTTGTTCATCCAATGACACAAAAACACCAATTGGATGCACACGATTCGTTAGAAACCCTAATTGGACAAGATAAAGTGTAGGGAGGACGAAAATGACCTAAATTTTCATCCAATGATACAAAACCACTATTGGATGCACAAGATTAGTTAAAAACCCTAATTGGACAAGATTAAGTGTAGGGAGGACGAAAATGACCTAAATATTCATCCAATGACATAAAACACCTATTGGATGCACAAGATTGGTTAAAAACCCTAATTGGACAAGAATTAGCCTAGGGAGGACGAAAATGACCTAATTGTTCATCCAATGACACAAAAACACCTATTGGATGTACAAGATTGGTTAAAAACCCTAATTGGACAAGATAAAGTGTTGGGAGGACAGAAAGGACCTAAATGTTCATCCAATGACATAAACACCTATTGGATGCACAAGATTGGTTAAAAACCCTAATTTGACAAGAGTTAGCCTAGGGAGGATGAAAATGACCTAAATGTTCATTCAATGACACAAAACACCTATTGGATGCACAAGATTGGTTAAAAACCCTAATTGGACAAGATTAAGTTTAGGGAGGAAGAAAATGACCTATTTGTTAATCCAATGACACAAAAACACCAATTGGATGCACACGATTGGTCAGAAACCCTAATTGGACAAGATAAAGTGTAGGGAGGTCGAAAATGACCTAAATTTTCATCCAATGACACAAAACCACCTATTGGATGCACAAGTTTGGTTAAAAACCCTAATTGGAAAAGATTAAGTGTAGGGAGGACGAAAATGACCTAAATGTTCATCCAATGACACAAAAACACCTATTGGATGCACAAGATTGGTTAAAAACCCTAATTGGACAAGAATAAGTGTAGGGAGGACAAAAATGACCTAAATATTCATCCAATGACACAAAACGCCTATTGGATGCACAAGATTGGTTAAAAACCCTAATTGGACAAGATTGAGTGTAGGGAGGACGAAAATGACCTGATTGTTCATCCAATGGCACAAAAACACCTATTGGATGCACAAGATTGGTTAAAAACCCTAATTGGACAAGATAAAGTGTAGGGAGGACAAAAATGACCTAAATGTTCATCCAATGACACAAAACGCCTATTGGATGCACAAGATTGGTTAAAAACCCTAATTGGACAAGATTAAGTGTATGGAGGACGAAAATGACCTAAATATTCATCCAATGACATAAAACACCTATTGGATGCACAAGATTGGTTAAAAACCCTAATTGGACAAGAATTAGCCTAGGGAAGACGAAAATGACCTAATTGTTCATCCAATGACACAAAAACACCCATTGGATGTACAAGATTGGTTAAAAACCATAATTGGACAAGATTAAGTGTAGGGAGGACAAAAATGACCTAAATGTTCATCCAATAACACAAAACACCTATTGGATGCACAAGATTGGTTAAAAACCCTAATTGGACAAGATAAAGTGTAGGGAGGACAAAAATGACCTAAATGTTCATCCAATGACACAAAACGCCTATTGGATGCACAAGATTGGTTAAAAACCCTAATTGGACAAGATTAAGTGTAGGGAGGACGAAAATGACCTAAATATTCATCCCATGACATAAAACACCTATTGAATGCACAAGATTGGTTAAAAACCCTAATTGGACAAGAATTAGCCTAGGGAAGACGAAAATGACCTAATTGTTCATCCAATGACACAAAAACACCCATTGGATGTACAAGATTGGTTAAAAACCATAATTGGACAAGATTAAGTGTTGGGAGGACAAAAATGACCTAAATGTTCATCCAATAACACAAAACACCTATTGGATGCACAAGATTGGTTAAAAACCCTAATTGGACAAGAATTAGCTTAGGGAGGACGAAAATAACCTAAATGTTCATTCAATGACAAAAAACACCTATTGGATGCACAAGATTGGTTAAAAACCCTAATTGGACAAGAATAAGTTTAGGGAGGAAGAAAATGACCTATTTGTTCATCCAATGACACAAAAACACTAATTGGATGCACACGATTCGTTAGAAAGCCTAATTGGACAAGATAAAGTGTAGGGAGGACGAAAATGACCTAAATTTTCATTCAATGACACAAAACACCTATTGGATGCACAAAATTACTTAAAAACCCTAATTGGACAAGATTAAGTGTAGGGAGGACGAAAATGACCTAAATATTCATCCAATGACATAAAACACCTATTGGATGCACAAGATTGGTTAAAAACACTAATTGGAAAAGAATTAGCCTAGGTAGGACGAAAATGACCTAATTGTTCATCCAATGGCACAAAAACACCTATTGGATGCACAAGATTGGTTAAAAACCCTAATTGGACAAGAATTAGACTAGGGAAGACGAAAATGACCTAATTGTTAATCCAATGACACAAAACGCCTATTGGATGCACAAGATTGGTTAAAAACCCTAATTGGACAAGATTAAGTGTATGGAGGACGAAAATGACCTAAATATTCATCCAATGAAATAAAACACCTATTGGATGCACAAGATTGGTTAAAAACCCTAATTGGACAAGAATTAGCCTAGGGAAGACGAAAATGACCTAATTGTTCATCCAATGACACAAAAACACCCATTGGATGTACAAGATTGGTTAAAAACCATAATTGGACAAGATTAAGTGTTGGGAGGACAAAAATGACCTAAATGTTCATCCAATAACACAAAACACCTATTGGATGCACAAGATTGGTTAAAAACCCTAATTGGACAAGAATTAGCTTAGGGAGGACGAAAATGACCTAAATGTTCATTCAATGACAAAAAAAACCTATTGGATGCACTAGATTGGTTAAAAACCCTAATTGGACAAGAATAAGTTTAGGGAGGAAGAAAATGACCTATTTGTTCATCCAATGAGACAAAAACACTAATTGGATGCACACGATTCGTTAGAAAGCCTAATTGGACAAGATAAAGTGTAGGGAGGACGAAAATGACCTAAATTTTCATTCAATGACACAAAACACCTATTGGATGCACAAAATTACTTAAAAACCCTAATTGGACAAGATTAAGTGTAGGGAGGACGAAAATGACCTAAATATTCATCCAATGACATAAAACACCTATTGGATGCACAAGATTGGTTAAAAACACTAATTGGAAAAGAATTAGCCTAGGTAGGACGAAAATGACCTAATTGTTCATCCAATGGCACAAAAACACCTATTGGATGCACAAGATTGGTTAAAAACCCTAATTGGACAATATAAAGTGTAGGGAGGACAAAAATGACCTAAATGTTCATCCAATGACACAAAACGCCTATTGGATGCCCAAGATTGGTTAAAAACCCTAATTGGACAAGAATAAGTTTAGGGAGGAAGAAAATGACCTATTTGTTCATCCAATGACACAAAAACACTAATTGGATGCACACGATTCGTTAGAAAGCCTAATTGGACAAGATAAAGTGTAGGGAGGACGAAAATGACCTAAATTTTCATTCAATGACACAAAACACCTATTGGATGCACAAGATTAGTTAAAAACCCTAATTGGACAAGATTAAGTGTAGGGAGGACGAAAATGACCTAACTATTCATCCAATGACATAAAACACCTATTGGATGCACAAGATTGGTTAAAAACCCTAATTGGACAAGAATTTGTCTAGGGAGGACGAAAATGACCTAAATGTTCACACAATGACACAAAACACCTATTGGATGCACAAGATTGGTTAAAAACCCTAACTGGACAAGAATAGGTGTAGGGAGGACGAAAATGACCTAAATATTCATCCAATGACATAAAACACCTATTCGATGCACAAGTTTGGTTAAAAACCCTAATTGGAAATGAATTTTTCTAGGTTGGACGAAAATGACCTAAATGTTCTTCCAATGACACAAAACACCTATTGGATGCACAAGATTGGTTAAAAACCCTAATTGGACAACGAAAATGAATTATCCTAGGGACGACGAAAATGACCTAATTGTTCATCCAATGACACAAAAACACCAATTGGATGCACACGATTGGTTAGAAACCCTAATTGGACAAGATAAAGTGTAGGGAGGACGAAAATGACCTAAATGTTCACACAATGACACAAAACACCTATTGGATGCACAAGATTGGTTAAAAACCCTAACTGGACAAGAATAGGTGTATGGAGGACGAAAATGACCTAAATATTCATCCAATGACATAAAACACCTATTGGATGCACAAGATTGGTTAAAAACCCTAATTGGACAAGAATTAGCCTATGGAAGACGAAAATGACGTAATTGTTCATCCAATGACACAAAAACACCCATTGGATGTACAAGATTGGTTAAAAACCATAATTGGACAAGATTAAGTGTTGCGAAGACAAAAATGACCTAAATGTTCATCCAATAACACAAAACACCTATTGGATGCACAAGATTGGTTAAAAACCCTAATTGGACAAGAATTAGCTTAGGGAGGACGAAAATGACCTAAATGTTCATTCAATGACAAAAAACACCTATTGGATGCACAAGATTGGTTAAAAACCCTAATTGGACAAGAGTAAGTCTAGGGAGGAAGAAAATGACCTATTTGTTCATCCAATGACACAAAAACACCCATTGGATTTACAAGATTGGTTAAAAACCATAATTGGACAAGATTAAGTGTAGGGAGGACGAAAATGACCTAAATATTCATCCAATGACATAAAACACCTATTGGATGCACAAGATTGGTTAAAAACACTAATTGGAAAAGAATTAGCCTAGGTAGGACGAAAATGACCTAATTGTTCATCCAATGGCACAAAAA
>JBBPBS010000288.1:269605-381689 GCA_037974835.1 Cicer judaicum | reverse complement strand
CTAGGGAAGACGAAAATGACCTAATTGTTCATCCAATGACACAAAAACACCCATTGGATGTACAAGATTGGTTAAAAACCATAATTGGACAAGATTAAGTGTTGGGAGGACAAAAATGACCTAAATGTTCATCCAATAACACAAAACACCTATTGGATGCACAAGATTGGTTAAAAACCCTAATTGGACAAGAATTAGCTTAGGGAGGACGAAAATGACCTAAATGTTCATTCAATGACAAAAAACACCTATTGGATGCACTAGATTGGTTAAAAACCCTAATTGGACAAGAATAAGTTTAGGGAGGAAGAAAATGACCTATTTGTTCATCCAATGACACAAAAACACTAATTGGATGCACACGATTCGTTAGAAAGCCTAATTGGACAAGATAAAGTGTAGGGAGGACGAAAATGACCTAAATTTTCATTCAATGACACAAAACACCTATTGGATGCACAAAATTACTTTGAAACCCTAATTGGACAAGATTAAGTGTAGGGAGGACGAAAATGACCTAAATATTCATCCAATGACATAAAACACCTATTGGATGCACAAGATTGGTTAAAAACACTAATTGGAAAAGAATTAGCCTAGGTAGGACGAAAATGACCTAATTGTTCATCCAATGGCACAAAAACACCTATTGGATGCACAAGATTGGTTAAAAACCCTAATTGGACAATATAAAGTGTAGGGAGGACAAAAATGACCTAAATGTTCATCCAATGACACAAAACGCCTATTGGATGCCCAAGATTGGTTAAAAACCCTAATTGGACAAGAATAAGTTTAGGGAGGAAGAAAATGGCCTATTTGTTCATCCAATGACACAAAAACACTAATTGGATGCACACGATTCGTTAGAAAGCCTAATTGGACAAGATAAAGTGTAGGGAGGACGAAAATGACCTAAATTTTCATTCAATGACACAAAACACCTATTGGATGCACAAGATTAGTTAAAAACCCTAATTGGACAAGATTAAGTGTTGGGAGGACAAAAATGACCTAAATGTTCATCCAATAACACAAAACACCTATTGGATGCACAAGATTGGTTAAAAACCCTAATTGGACAAGAATTAGCTTAGGGAGGACGAAAATGACCTAAATGTTCATTCAATGACAAAAAACACCTATTGGATGCACAAGATTGGTTAAAAACCCTAATTGGACAAGAGTAAGTCTAGGGAGGAAGAAAATGACCTATTTGTTCATCCAATGACACAAAAACACCCATTGGATGTACAAGATTGGTTAAAAACCATAATTGGACAAGATTAAGTGTAGGGAGGACGAAAATGACCTAAATATTCATCCAATGACATAAAACACCTATTGGATGCACAAGATTGGTTAAAAACACTAATTGGAAAAGAATTAGCCTAGGTAGGACGAAAATGACCTAATTGTTCATCCAATGGCACAAAAACACCTATTGGATGCACAAGATTGGTTAAAAACCCTAATTCGACAAGATAAAGTGTAGGGAGGACAAAAATGACCTAAATGTTCATCCAATGACACAAAACGCCTATTGGATGCACAAGATTGGTTAAAAACCTTAATTGGATAAGATTAAGTGTCGGGAGGACGAAAATGACCTAAATATTCACCCAATGACATAAAACACCTATTGGAGGCACAAGATTGGTTAAAAACCCAAATTGGACAAGAATTAGCCTAGGGAAGACGAAAATGACCTAATTGTTATCCAATGACACAAAAACACCCATTGGATATACAAGATTGGTTAAAAACCCTAATTGGACAAGATTAAGAGTTGGGAGGACAAAAATGACGTAAATGTTCATCCAATGACACAAAACACCAATTGGATGTACACGATTGGTTAGAAACCCTAATTGGACAAGATAAAGTGTAGGGAAGACGAAAATGACCTAATTGTTAATCCAATGACACAAAACGCCTATTGGATGCACAAGATTGGTTAAAAACCCTAATTGGACAAGATTAAGTGTATGGAGGACGAAAATGACCTAAATATTCATCCAATGACATAAAACACCTATTGGATGCACAAGATTGGTTAAAAACCCTAATTGGACAAGAATTAGCCTAGGGAAGACGAAAATGACCTAATTGTTCATCCAATGACACAAAAACACCCATTGGATGTACAAGATTGGTTAAAAACCATAATTGGACAAGATTAAGTGTAGGGAGGACGAAAATGACCTAAATATTCATCCAATGACATAAAACACCTATTGGATGCACAAGATTGGTTAAAAACACTAATTGGAAAAGAATTAGCCTAGGTAGGACGAAAATGACCTAATTGTTCATCCAATGGCACAAAAACACCTATTGGATGCACAAGATTGGTTAAAAACCCTAATTCGACAAGATAAAGTGTAGGGAGGACAAAAATGACCTAAATGTTCATCCAATGACACAAAACGCCTATTGGATGCACAAGATTGGTTAAAAACCTTAATTGGATAAGATTAAGTGTCGGGAGGACGAAAATGAACTAAATATTCACCCAATGACATAAAACACCTATTGGAGGCACAAGATTGGTTAAAAACCCAAATTGGACAAGAATTAGCCTAGGGAAGACGAAAATGACCTAATTGTTATCCAATGACACAAAAACACCCATTGGATATACAAGATTGGTTAAAAACCCTAATTGGACAAGATTAAGAGTTGGGAGGACAAAAATGACGTAAATGTTCATCCAATGACACAAAACACCAATTGGATGTACACGATTGGTTAGAAACCCTAATTGGACAAGATAAAGTGTAGGGAGGACGAAAATGACCTAAATGTTCATCCAATGACAGAAAACACCTATTGGATGCACAAGATTGGTTAAAAACCCTAATTGGACAAGATTGAATGTAGGGAGGACGAAAATGACCTAATTATTCATCCAATGGCACAAAAACACCTATTGGATGCACAAGATTGGTTAAAAACCCTAATTGGACAAGATAAAGTGTAGGGAGGACAAAAATGACCTAAATGTTCATCCAATGACACAAAACGCCTATTGGATGCACAAGATTGGTTAAAAACCCTAATTGGACAAGATTAAGTGTAGGGAGGACGAAAATGACCTAAATATTCATCCCATGACATAAAACACCTATTGAATGCACAAGATTGGTTAAAAACCCTAATTGGACAAGAATTAGCCTAGGGAAGACGAAAATGACCTAATTGTTCATCCAATGACACAAAAACACCCATTGGATGTACAAGATTGGTTAAAAACCATAATTGGACAAGATTAAGTGTTGGGAGGACAAAAATGACCTAAATGTTCATCCAATAACACAAAACACCTATTGGATGCACAAGATTGGTTAAAAACCCTAATTGGACAAGAATTAGCTTAGGGAGGACGAAAATAACCTAAATGTTCATTCAATGACAAAAAACACCTATTGGATGCACAAGATTGGTTAAAAACCCTAATTGGACAAGAATAAGTTTAGGGAGGAAGAAAATGACCTATTTGTTCATCCAATGACACAAAAACACTAATTGGATGCACACGATTCGTTAGAAAGCCTAATTGGACAAGATAAAGTGTAGGGAGGACGAAAATGACCTAAATTTTCATTCAATGACACAAAACGCCTATTGGAGTCACAAGATTGGTTAAAAACCCTAATTGGACAAGATTAAGTGTATGGAGGACGAAAATGACCTAAATATTCATCCAATGACATAAAACACCTATTGGATGCACAAGATTGGTTAAAAACCCTAATTGGACAAGAATTAGCCTAGGGAAGACGAAAATGACCTAATTGTTCATCCAATGACACAAAAACACCCATTGGATGTACAAGATTGGTTAAAAACCCTAATTGGACAAGATAAAGTGTAGGGAGGACAAAAATGACCTAAATGTTCATCCAATGACACAAAACGCCTATTGGATGCACAAGATTGGTTAAAAACCCTAATTGGACAAGATTAAGTGTATGGAGGACGAAAATGACCTAAATATTCATCCAATGACATAAAACACCTATTGGATGCACAAGATTGGTTAAAAACCCTAATTGGACAAGAATTAGCTTAGGGAGGACGAAAATGACCTAAATGTTCATTCAATGACAAAAAACACCTATTGGATGCACAAGATTGGTTAAAAACCCTAATTGGACAAGAATAAATTTAGGGAGGAAGAAAATGACCTATTTGTTCATCCAATGACACAAAAACACTAATTGGATGCACACGATTCGTTAGAAAGCCTAATTGGACAAGATAAAGTGTAGGGAGGACGAAAATGACCTAAATTTTCATTCAATGACACAAAACGCCTATTGGATGCACAAGATTGGTTAAAAACCCTAATTGGACAAGATTAAGTGTAGGGAGGACGAAAATGACCTAAATATTCATCCAATGACATAAAACACCTATTGGATGCACAAGATTGGTTAAAAACCCTAATTGGACAAGAATTAGCCTAGGGAAGACGAAAATGACCTAATTGTTCATCCAATGACACAAAAACACCCATTGGATGTACAAGATTGGTTAAAAACCATAATTGGACAAGATTAAGTGTAGGGAGGACAAAAATGACCTAAATGTTCATCCAATAACACAAAACACCTATTGGATGCACAAGATTGGTTAAAAACCCTAATTGGACAAGAATTAGCTTAGGGAGGACGAAAATGACCTAAATGTTCATTCAATGACAAAAAACACCTATTGGATGCACAAGATTGGTTAAAAACCCTAATTGGACAAGAGTAAGTCTAGGGAGGAAGAAAATGACCTATTTGTTCATCCAATGACACAAAAACACTAATTGGATGCACACGATTCGTTAGAAAGCCTAATTGGACAAGATAAAGTGTAGGGAGGACGAAAATGACCTAAATTTTCATTCAATGACACAAAACACCTATTGGATGCACAAGATTAGTTAAAAACCCTAATTGGACAAGATTAAGTGTAGGGAGGACGAAAATGACCTAAATATTCATCCAATGACATAAAACACCTATTGGATGCACAAGATTGGTTAAAAACCCTAATTGGACAAGAATTAGCCTAGCGAGGACGAAAATGACCTAATTGTTCATCCAATGACACAAAAACACCCATTGGATGTACAAGATTGGTTAAAAACCCTAATTGTACATGATAAAGTGTTGGGAGGACAAAAAGGACCTAAATGTTCATCGAATGACACAAAACGCCTATTGGATGCACAAGATTGGTTAAAAACCCTAATTGGACAAGATTAAGTGTAGGGAGGACGAAAATGACCTAAATATTCATCCAATGACATAAAACACCTATTGGATGCACAAGATTGGTTAAAAACCATAATTGGACAAGAATTAGCCTAGGGAGGACGAAAATGACCTAAATGTTCATTCAATGACAAAAAATACCTATTGGATGCACAAGATTGGTTAAAAACCCTAATTGGACAAGAGTAAGTCTAGGGAGGAAGAAAATGACCTATTTGTTCATCCAATGACACAAAAACACTAATTGGATGTACACGATTCGTTAGAAAGCCTAATTGGACAAGATAAAGTGTTGGGAGGACGAAAATGACCTAAATATTCATCCAATGACATAAAACACCTATTGGATGCACAAGATTGGTTAAAAACCCTAATTGGACAAGATTAAGTGTAGGGAGGACGAAAATGACCTAAATATTCATCCAATGACATAAAACACCCATTGGATGCACAAGATTGGTTAAAAACACTAATTGGAAAAGAATTAGCCTAGGGAGGACGAAAATGACCTAATTGTTCATCCAATGGCACAAAAACACCTATTGGATGCACAAGATTGGTTAAAAACCCTAATTCGACAAGATAAAGTGTAGGGAGGACAAAAATGACCTAAATGTTCATCCAATGACACAAAACGCCTATTGGATGCACAAGATTGGTTAAAAACCTTAATTGGATAAGATTAAGTGTCGGGAGGACGAAAATGACCTAAATATTCACCCAATGACATAAAACACCTATTGGAGGCACAAGATTGGTTAGAAACCCAAATTGGACAAGAATTAGCCTAGGGAAGACGAAAATGACCTAATTGTTATCCAATGACATAAAAACACCCATTGGATGTACAAGATTGGTTAAAAACCCTAATTGGACAAGATTAAGAGTTGGGAGGACAAAAATGACGTAAATGTTCATCCAATGACACAAAACACCAATTGGATGTACACGATTGGTTAGAAACCCTAATTGGACAAGATAAAGTGTAGGGAGGACGAAAATGACCTAAATGTTCATCCAATGACAGAAAACACCTATTGGATGCACAAGATTGGTTAAAAACCCTAATTGGACAAGATTGAATGTAGGGAGGACGAAAATGACCTAATTATTCATCCAATGGCACAAAAACACCTATTGGATGCACAAGATTGGTTAAAAACCCTAATTGGACAAGATAAAGTGTAGGGAGGACAAAAATGACCTAAATGTTCATCCAATGACACAACACGCCTATTGGATGCACAAGATTGGTTAAAAACCCTAACTGGACAAGATTAAGTGTAGGGAGGACGAAAATGACCTAACTATTCATCCAATGACATAAAACACCTATTGGATGCACAAGATTGGTTAAAAACCCTAATTGGACAAGAATTTGTCTAGGGAGGACGAAAATGACCTAAATGTTCACACAATGACACAAAACACCTATTGGATGCACAAGATTGGTTAAAAACCCTAACTGGACAAGAATAGGTGTAGGGAGGACGAAAATGACCTAAATATTCATCCAATGACATAAAACACCTATTCGATGCACAAGTTTGGTTAAAAACCCTAATTGGAAATGAATTTTTCTAGGGAGGACGAAAATGACCTAAATGTTCTTCCAATGACACAAAACACCTATTGGATGCACAAGATTGGTTAAAAACCCTAATTGGACAACGAAAATGAATTATCCTAGGGACGACGAAAATGACCTAATTGTTCATCCAATGACACAAAAACACCAATTGGATGCACACGATTGGTTAGAAACCCTAATTGGACAAGATAAAGTGTAGGGAGGACGAAAATGACCTAAATGTTCACACAATGACACAAAACACCTATTGGATGCACAAGATTGGTTAAAAACCCTAACTGGACAAGAATAGGTGTATGGAGGACGAAAATGACCTAAATATTCATCCAATGACATAAAACACCTATTGGATGCACAAGATTGGTTAAAAACCCTAATTGGACAAGATTAAGTGTAGGGAGGACGAAAATGACCTAAATATTCATCCAATGACATAAAACACCTATTGGATGCACAAGATTGGTTAAAAACCCTAATTGGACAAGAATTAGCCTAGGGAGGACGAAAATGACCTAATTGTTCATCCAATGACACAAAAACACCTATTGGATGTACAAGATTGGTTAAAAACCCTAATTGGACAAGATAAAGTGTTGGGAGGACAGAAAGGACCTAAATGTTCATCCAATGACATAAACACCTATTGGATGCACAAGATTGGTTAAAAACCCTAATTTGACAAGAGTTAGCCTAGGGAGGATGAAAATGACCTAAATGTTCATTCAATGACACAAAATACCTATTGGATGCACAAGATTGGTTAAAAACCCTAATTGGACAAGATTAAGTTTAGGGAGGAAGAAAATGACCTATTTGTTCATCCAATGACACAAAAACACTAATTGGATGTACACGATTCGTTAGAAAGCCTAATTGGACAAGATAAAGTGTAGGGAGGACGAAAATGACCTAAATATTCATCCAATGACATAAAACACCTATTGGATGCACAAGATTGGTTAAAAACCCTAATTGGACAAGATTAAGTGTAGGGAGGACGAAAATGACCTAAATATTCATCCAATGACATAAAACACCTATTGGATGCACAAGATTGGTTAAAAATCCTAATTGGACATGAATTATCCTAGGGAGGACGAAAATGGCCTAATTGTTCATCCAATGATACAAAAACACCAATTGGATGCACACGATTGGGTAGAAACCCTAATTGGAAAAGATATAGTGTAGGGAGGACGAAAATGACCTAAATGTTCATCCAATGACACAAAAACACCTATTGGATGCACAAGATTGGTTAAAAACCCTAATTGGACAAGATTAAGAGTAGGGAGGACGAAAATGACCTAAATATTCATCCAATGACATAAAACACCTATTGGATGCACAAGATTGGTTAAAAACCCTAATTGGACAAGAATTAGCCTAGGGAGGACGACAATGACCTAATTGTTCATCCAATGACACAAACACACCTATTGGATGCACAAGATTGGTTAGAAACCCTAATTGGACAAGATTAAGTTTAGGGAGGACGAAAATGACCTAAATGTTCATCCAATGACACAAAAACACCAATTGGATGCACACGATTGGTTAGAAACCCTAATTGGACAAGATTAAGTGTAGGGAGGACGAAAATGACCTAAATATTCATCCAATGACATAAAACACCTATTGGATGCACAACATTGGTTAAAAACCCTAATTGGACAAGATTAAGTGTAGGGAGGACGAAAATGACCTAAATATTCATCCAATTACATAAAACACCTATTGGATGCACAAGATTGGTTAAAAACCCTAATTGGACAAGAATTTGTCGAGGGAGGACGAAAATGACCTAAATGTTCATCCAATGACACAAAACACCTATTGGATGCACAAGATCGGTTAAAAACCCTAATTGGACAAGATTAAGTGTAGGGAGGACGAAAATGACCTAAATATTCATCCAATGACATAAAACACCTATTGGATGCACAAGATTGGTTAAAAACCCTAATTGGACAAGAATTAGCCTAGGGAGGACCAAAATGACTTTATTGTTCATCCAATGACACAAAAACACCCATTGGATGTACAAGATTGGTTAAAAACCCTAATTGGACAAGATAAAGTGTTGGGAGGACAAAAATGACCTAAATGTTCATCCAATGACATAAAACACCTATTGGATGCACAAGATTGGTTAAAAACACGAATTGGACAAGAATTAGCCTAGGGAGGACCAAAATGACCTTATTGTTCATCCAATGACATGAAACACCAATTGGATGCACAAGATTGGTTAAATACCCTAATTGGACAAGATTAAGTGTAGGGAGGACGAAAACGACCTAAATGTTCATCCAATGACAGAAAACACCTATTGGATGCACAAGATTGGTTAAAAACCCTAATTGGACATGATTGAGTGTAGGGAGGACGAAAATGACCTAAATATTCAACCAATGACGCAAAAGACCTATTGGATGCACAAGATTGGTTAAAAATCCTAATTTGACAAGAATTAGCCTTGGGAGGACAAAAATAACCTAATTGTTCATCCAATGATACAAAAACACCAATTGGATGCACAAGATTGGTTAAAAACCCTAATTGGACAAGAATTATCCTAAGGAGGACGAAAATGACCTAATTGTTCATCCAATGACACAAAAACACCTATTGGATGCACAAGTTTGGTTAAAAACCCTAATTGGACAAGATTAAGTGTAGGGAGGACGAAAATGACCTAAATATTCATCCAATGACATAAAACACCTATTGGATGCACAAGATTGGTTAAAAACCCTAATTGGACAAGAATTAGCCTAGGGAAGACGAAAATGACCTAATTGTTCATCCAATGACACAAAAACACCCATTGGATGTACAAGATTGGTTAAAAACCATAATTGGACAAGATTAAGTGTTGGGAGGACAAAAATGACCTAAATGTTCATCCAATAACACAAAACACCTATTGGATGCACAAGATTGGTTAAAAACCCTAATTTGACAAGATAAAGTGTAGGGAGGACAAAAATGACCTAAATGTTCATCCAATGACACAAAACGCCTATTGGATGCACAAGATTGGTTAAAAACCCTAATTGGACAAGATTAAGTGTAGGGAGGACGAAAATGACCTAAATATTCATCCAATGACATAAAACACCTATTGGATGCACAAGATTGGTTACAAACCCTAATTGGACAAGAATTAGTCTAGGGAGGACGAAAATGACCTAATTGTTCATCCAATGACACAAAAACACCCATTGGATGTACAAGATTGGTTAAAAACCCTAATTGGACAAGATAAAGTGTTGGGAGGACAAAAATGACCTAAATGTTCATCCAATGACATAAAACACCTATTGGATGCACAAGATTGGTTAAAAACACTAATTGGACAACATTGAGTGTAGGGACGACGAAAATGACCTAAATATTCATCCAATGACGCAAAACACCTATTGGATGCACAAGATTGGTTAAAAACCCTAATTTGACAAGAATTAGCCTAGGGAGGACCAAAATGACCTAATTGTTCATCCAATGACACAAAAACACCAATTGGATGCACAAGATTGGTTAAAAAACCTAATTGGACAAGAATTATCCTAAGGAGGACGAAAATGATCTAATTGTTCATCCAATGACACACAAACACCTATTGGATGCACAAGTTTGGTTAAAAACCCTAATTGGAAAAGATAAAGTGTAGGGAGGACGAAAATGACCTAAATGTTCATCCAATGACACAAAAACACCTATTGGATGCACAAGTTTAGTTAAAAGCCCTAATTGGACAAGATTAAGTGTAGGGAGGACGAAAATAACCTAAATATTCATCCAATGACATAAAACACCTATTGGATGCACAAGATTGGTTAAAAACCCTAATTGGACAAGATTAAGTGTAGGGAGGACGAAAATGACCTAAATATTCATCCAATGACATAAAACACCTATTGGATGCACAAGATTGGTTAAAAACCCTAATTGGACAAGAATTTGTCTAGGGAGGACGAAAATGACCTAAATGTTCACACAATGACACAAAACACCTATTGGATGCACAAGATTGGTTAAAAACCCTAATTGGACAAGAATTAGCCTAAGGAGGACGAAAATGACCTAATTGTTCATCCAATGACACAAAAACACCCATTGGATGTACAAGATTGGTTAAAAACCCTAATTGGACAAGATAAAGTGTTGGGAGGACAAAAAGGACCTAAATGTTCATCCAATGACACAAAACGCCTATCGGATGCACAAGATTGGTTAAAAACCCTAATTGGACAAGATTAAGTGTAGGGCGGACGAAAATGACCTAAATATTCATCCAATGACATAAAACACCTATTGGATGCACAAGATTGGTTAAAAACCCTAATTGGACAAGAATAAGTTTAGGGAGGAAGAAAATTACCTATTTGTTCATCCAATGACACAAAAATACTAATTGGATGCACTAGATTCGTTAGAAAGCCTAATTGGACAAGATAAAGTGTAGGGAGGACGAAAATGACCTAAATTTTCATTCAATGACACAAAACACCTATTGGATGCACAAGATTAGTTAAAAACCCTAATTGGACAAGATTAAGTGTAGGGAGGACGAAAATGACCTAAATATTCATCCAATGACATAAAACACCTATTGGATGCACAAGATTGGTTAAAAACCCTAATTGGACAAGAATTAGCCTAGGGAGGACGAAAATGACCTAATTGTTCATCCAATGACACAAAAACACCTATTGGATGTACAAGATTGGTTAAAAACCCTAATTGGACAAGATAAAGTGTTGGGAAGACAGAAAGGACCTAAATGTTCATCCAATGACATAAACACCTATTGGATGCACAAGATTGGTTAAAAACCCTAATTTGACAAGAGTTAGCCTAGGGAGGATGAAAATGACCTAAATGTTCATTCAATGACACAAAACACCTATTGGATGCACAAGATTGGTTAAAAACCCTAATTGGACAAGATTAAGTTTAGGGAGGAAGAAAATGACCTATTTGTTCATCCAATGACACAAAAACACTAATTGGATGTACACGATTCGTTAGAAAGCCTAATTGGACAAGATAAAGTGTTGGGAGGACGAAAATGACCTAAATATTCATCCAATGACATAAAACACCTATTGGATGCACAAGATTGGTTAAAAACCCTAATTGGACAAGATTAAGTGTAGGGAGGACGAAAATGACCTAAATATTCATCCAATGACATAAAACACCTATTGGATGCACAAGATTGGTTAAAAACCATAATTGGACAAGAATTAGCCTAGGGAGGACGAAAATGACCTAAATGTTCATTCAATGACAAAAAATACCTATTGGATGCACAAGATTGGTTAAAAACCCTAATTGGACAAGAGTAAGTCTAGGGAGGAAGAAAATGACCTATTTGTTCATCCAATGACACAAAAACACTAATTGGATGCACACGATTCGTTAGAAAGCCTAATTGGACAAGATAAAGTGTAGGGAGGACGAAAATGACCTAAATTTTCATTCAATGACACAAAACACCTATTGGATGCACAAGATTAGTTAAAAACCCTAATTGGACAAGATTAAGTGTAGGGAGGACGAAAATGACCTAAATATTCATCCAATGACATAAAACACCTATTGGATGCACAAGATTGGTTAAAAACCCTAATTGGACAAGAATTAGCCTAGCGAGGACGAAAATGACCTAATTGTTCATCCAATGACACAAAAACACCCATTGGATGTACAAGATTGGTTAAAAACCCTAATTGTACATGATAAAGTGTTGGGAGGACAAAAAGGACCTAAATGTTCATCCAATGACACAAAACGCCTATTGGATGCACAAGATTGGTTAAAAACCCTAATTGGACAAGATTAAGTGTAGGGAGGACGAAAATGACCTAAATATTCATCCAATGACATAAAACACCTATTGGATGCACAAGATTGGTTAAAAACCCTAATTGGACAAGAATTAGCCTAGGGAGGACGAAAATGACTTAATTGTTCATCCAATGACACAAAAACACCCATTGGATGTACAAGATTGGTTAAAAACCCTAATTGGACAAGATAAAGTGTTGGGAGGACAAAAAGGACCTAAATGTTCATCCAATGACACAAAACACCTATTGGATGCACAAGATTGGTTAAAAACCCTAATTGGACAAGAATTAGCCTAGGGAGGATGAAAATGACCTAAATGTTCATTCAATGACACAAAACACCTATTGGATGCACAAGATTGGTTAAAAACCCTAATTGGACAAGATTAAGTTTAGGGAGGAAGAAAATGACCTATTTGTTCATCCAATGACACAAAAACACCAATTGGATGCACACGATTGGTTAGAAATCCTAATTGGACAAGATAAAGTTTAGGGAGGACGAAAATGACCTAAATTTTAATTCAATGACACAAAACACCTATTGGATGCACAAGATTGGTTCAAAACCCTAATTGGACAAGAATTAGCCTAGGGAGGACGAAAATGACCTAAATGTTCATTCAATGACACAAAACACCTATTGGATGCACAAGATTGGTTAAAAACCCTAATTGTACAAGATTAAGTTTAGGGAGGAAGAAAGTGACCTATTTGTTCATCCAATGACACAAAAACACCAATTGGATGCACACAATTCGTTAGAAACCCTAATTGGACAAGATAAAGTGTAGGGAGGACGAAAATGACCTAAATTTTCATCCAATGACACAAAACACCTATTGGATGCACAAGATTATTTAAAAACCCTAATTGGACAAGATTAAGTGTAGGGAGGACGAAAATGACCTAAATATTCATCCAATGACATAAAACACCTATTGGATGCACAAGATTGGTTAAAAACCCTAATTGGACAAGAATTTGTCTAGGGAGGACGAAAATGACCTAAATGTTCACACAATGACACAAAACACCTATTGGATGCACAAGATTGGTTAAAAACCCTAATTGGACAAGAATTAGCCTAAGGAGGACGAAAATGACCTAATTGTTCATCCAATGACACAAAAACACCCATTGGATGTACAAGATTGGTTAAAAACCCTAATTGGACAAGATAAAGTGTTGGGAGGACAAAAAGGACCTAAATGTTCATCCAATGACACAAAACGCCTATCGGATGCACAAGATTGGTTAAAAACCCTAATTGGACAAGATTAAGTGTAGGGCGGACGAAAATGACCTAAATATTCATCCAATGACATAAAACACCTATTGGATGCACAAGATTGGTTAAAAACCCTAATTGGACAAGAATAAGTTTAGGGAGGAAGAAAATTACCTATTTGTTCATCCAATGACACAAAAATACTAATTGGATGCACTAGATTCGTTAGAAAGCCTAATTGGACAAGATAAAGTGTAGGGAGGACGAAAATGACCTAAATTTTCATTCAATGACACAAAACACCTATTGGATGCACAAGATTAGTTAAAAACCCTAATTGGACAAGATTAAGTGTAGGGAGGACGAAAATGACCTAAATATTCATCCAATGACATAAAACACCTATTGGATGCACAAGATTGGTTAAAAACCCTAATTGGACAAGAATTAGCCTAGGGAGGACGAAAATGACCTAATTGTTCATCCAATGACACAAACACACCTATTGGATGCACAAGATTGGATAGAAACCCTAATTGGACAAGGTTAAGTTTAGGGAGGACGAAAATGACGTAAATATTCGTCCAATGATACAAAACACCTATTGGATGCACAAGATTGGTTAAAAACCCTAATTGGACAAGATTAAGTGTAGGGAGGACGAAAATGACCTAAATATTCATCCAATGACACAAAACACCTATTGGATGCACAAGATTGGTTAAAAACCCTAATTGGACAAGAATTAGCTTAGGGAGGACGAAAATGACCTAAATGTTCATTCAATGACAAAAAACACCTATTGGATGCACAAGATTGGTTAAAAACCCTAATTGGACAAGTTTAAGTTTAGGGAGGAAGAAAATGACCTATTTGTTCATCCAATGACACAGAAACACTAATTGGATGTACACGATTCGTTAGAAAGCCTAATTGGACAAGATAAAGTGTAGGGAGGACGAAAATGACCTAAATATTCATCCAATGACATAAAACACCTATTGGATGCACAAGATTGGTTAAAAACCCTAATTGGTCAAGCTTAAGTGTAGGGAGGACGAAAATGACCTAAATATTCATCCAATGACATAAAACACCTATTGGATGCACAAGATTGGTTAAAAACCCTAATTGGTCAAGCTTAAGTGTAGGGAGGACGAAAATGACCTAAATATTCATCCAATGACATAAAACACCTATTGGATGCACAAGATTGGTTAAAAACCCTAATTGGACAAGATTAAGTGTAGGGAGGACGAAAATGACCTAAATATTCATCCAATGACATAAAACACCTATTGGATGCACATGATTGGTTAAAAACCCTAATTGGACAAGAATTAGCCTAGGGAAGACGAAAATGACCTAATTGTTCATCCAATGACACAAAAACACCCATTGGATGTACAAGATTGGTTAAAAACCATAATTGGACAAGATTAAGTGTTGGGAGGACAAAAATGACCTAAATGTTCATCCAATAACACAAAACACCTATTGGATGCACAAGATTGGTTAAAAACCCTAATTTGACAAGATAAAGTGTAGGGAGGACAAAAATGACCTAAATGTTCATCCAATGACACAAAACGCCTATTGGATGCACAAGATTGGTTAAAAACCCTAATTGGACAAGATTAAGTGTAGGGAGGACGAAAATGACCTAAATATTCATCCAATGACATAAAACACCTATTGGATGCACAAGATTGGTTAAAAACCCTAATTGGACAAGAATTAGCCTAGGGAAGACAAAAATGACCTAATTGTTCATCCAATGACACAAAAACACCCATTGGATGTACAAGATTGGTTAAAAACCATAATTGGACAAGATTAAGTGTTGGGAGGACAAAAATGACCTAAATGTTCATCCAATAACACAAAACACCTATTGGATGCACAAGATTGGTTAAAAACCCTAATTGGACAAGAATTAGCTTAGGGAGGACGAAAATAACCTAAATGTTCATTCAATGACAAAAAACACCTATTGGATGCACAAGATTGGTTAAAAACCCTAATTGGACAAGAATAAGTTTAGGGAGGAAGAAAATGACCTATTTGTTCATCCAATGACACAAAAACACTAATTGGATGCACACGATTCGTTAGAAAGCCTAATTGGACAAGATAAAGTGTAGGGAGGACGAAAATGACCTAAATTTTCATTCAATGACACAAAACGCCTATTGGAGTCACAAGATTGGTTAAAAACCCTAATTGGACAAGATTAAGTGTATGGAGGACGAAAATGACCTAAATATTCATCCAATGACATAAAACACCTATTGGATGCACAAGATTGGTTAAAAACCCTAATTGGACAAGAATTAGCCTAGGGAAGACGAAAATGACCTAATTGTTCATCCAATGACACAAAAACACCCATTGGATGTACAAGATTGGTTAAAAACCCTAATTGGACAAGATAAAGTGTTGGGAGGACAAAAATGACCTAAATGTTCATCCAATGACACAAAACACCTATTGGATGCACAAGATTGGTTAAAAACATTAATTGGACAAGAATTAGCTTAGGGAGGACGAAAATGACCTAAATGTTCATTCAATGACAAAAAACACCTATTGGATGCACAAGATTGGTTAAAAACCCTAATTGGACAAGAATAAGTTTAGGGAGGAAGAAAATGACCTATTTGTTCATCCAATGACACAAAAACACTAATTGGATGCACACGACTCGTTAGAAAGCCTAATTGAACAAGATAAAGTGTAGGGAGGACGAAAATGACCTAAATTTTCATTCAATGACACAAAACACCTATTGGATGCACAAGATTAGTTAAAAACCCTAATTGGACAAGATTAAGTGTAGGGAGGACGAAAATGACCTAAATATTCATCCAATGACATAAAACACCTATTGGATGCACAAGATTAGTTAAAAACCCTAATTGGACAAGATTAAGTGTAGGGAGGACGAAAATGACCTAAATATTCATCCAATGACATAAAACACCTATTGGATGCACAAGATTGGTTAAAAACCCTAATTGGACAAGAATTAGCCTAGGGAGGACGAAAATGACCTAATTGTTCATCCAATGACACAAAAACACCCATTGGATGTACAAGATTGGTTAAAAACCCTAATTGGACAAGATAAAGTGTAGGGAGGACAAAAATGACCTAAATGTTCATCCAATGACACAAAACGCCTATTGGATGCACAAGATTGGTTAAAAACCCTAATTGGACAAGATTAAGTGTAGGGAGGACGAAAATGACCTAAATATTCATCCAATGACATAAAACACCTATTGGATGCACAAGATTGGTTAAAAACCCTAATTGGACAAGAATTAGCCTAGGGAAGACAAAAATGACCTAATTGTTCATCCAATGACACAAAAACACCCATTGGATGTACAAGATTGGTTAAAAACCATAATTGGACAAGATTAAGTGTTGGGAGGACAAAAATGACCTAAATGTTCATCCAATAACACAAAACACCTATTGGATGCACAAGATTGGTTAAAAACCCTAATTGGACAAGAATTAGCTTAGGGAGGACGAAAATGACCTAAATGTTCATTCAATGACAAAAAACACCTATTGGATGCACAAGATTGGTTAAAAACCCTAATTGGACAAGTTTAAGTTTAGGGAGGAAGAAAATGACCTATTTGTTCATCCAATGACACAGAAACACTAATTGGATGTACACGATTCGTTAGAAAGCCTAATTGGACAAGATAAAGTGTAGGGAGGACGAAAATGACCTAAATATTCATCCAATGACATAAAACACCTATTGGATGCACAAGATTGGTTAAAAACCCTAATTGGTCAAGCTTAAGTGTAGGGAGGACGAAAATGACCTAAATATTCATCCAATGACATAAAACACCTATTGGATGCACAAGATTGGTTAAAAACCCTAATTGGTCAAGCTTAAGTGTAGGGAGGACGAAAATGACCTAAATATTCATCCAATGACATAAAACACCTATTGGATGCACAAGATTGGTTAAAAACCCTAATTGGACAAGATTAAGTGTAGGGAGGACGAAAATGACCTAAATATTCATCCAATGACATAAAACACCTATTGGATGCACATGATTGGTTAAAAACCCTAATTGGACAAGAATTAGCCTAGGGAAGACGAAAATGACCTAATTGTTCATCCAATGACACAAAAACACCCATTGGATGTACAAGATTGGTTAAAAACCATAATTGGACAAGATTAAGTGTTGGGAGGACAAAAATGACCTAAATGTTCATCCAATAACACAAAACACCTATTGGATGCACAAGATTGGTTAAAAACCCTAATTTGACAAGATAAAGTGTAGGGAGGACAAAAATGACCTAAATGTTCATCCAATGACACAAAACGCCTATTGGATGCACAAGATTGGTTAAAAACCCTAATTGGACAAGATTAAGTGTAGGGAGGACGAAAATGACCTAAATATTCATCCAATGACATAAAACACCTATTGGATGTACAAGATTGGTTAAAAACCCTAATTGGACAAGAATTAGCTTAGGGAGGACGAAAATGACCTAAATGTTCATTCAATGACAAAAAACACCTATTGGATGCACAAGATTGGTTAAAAACCCTAATTGGACAAGAATAAGTTTAGGGAGGAAGAAAATGACCTATTTGTTCATCCAATGACACAGAAACACTAATTGGATGCACACGATTCGTTAGAAAGCCTAATTGGACAAGAATTAGCCTAGGGAGGACGAAAATGACCTAATTGTTCATCCAATGACACAAAAACACCCATTGGATGTACAAGATTGGTTAAAAACGCTAATTGGACAAGATAAAGTGTTGGGAGGACAAAAAGCACCTAAATGTTCATCCAATGACACAAAACGCCTATTGGATGCACAAGATTGGTTAAAAACCCTAATTGGACAAGATTAAGTGTAGGGAGGACGAAAATGACCTAAATATTCATCCAATGACATAAAACACCTATTGGATGCACAAGATTGGTTAAAAACCCTAATTGGACAAGAATTAGCCTAGGGAAGACGAAAATGACCTAATTGTTCATCCAATGACACAAAAACACCCATTGGATGTACAAGATTGGTTAAAAACCATAATTGGACAAGATTAAGTGTTGGGAGGACAAAAATGACCTAAATGTTCATCCAATGACACAAAACACCTATTGGATCCACAAGATTGGTTAAAAACCCTAATTGGACAAGAATTAGCTTAGGGAGGACGAAAATGACCTAAATGTTCATTCAATGACAAAAAACACCTATTGGATGCACAAGATTGGTTAAAAACCCTAATTGGACAAGAATAAGTTTAGGGAGGAAGAAAATGACCTATTTGTTCATCCAATGACACAAAAACACTAATTGGATGCACACGACTCGTTAGAAAGCCTAATTGAACAAGATAAAGTGTAGGGAGGACGAAAATGACCTAAATTTTCATTCAATGACACAAAACACCTATTGGATGCACAAGATTAGTTAAAAACCCTAATTGGACAAGATTAAGTGTAGGGAGGACGAAAATGACCTAAATATTCATCCAATGACACAAAACACCTATTGGATGCACAAGATTGGTTAAAAACCCTAATTGGAAAAGAATTAGCCTAGGGAGGACGAAAATGACCTAATTGTTCATCCAATGGCACAAAAACACCTATTGGATGCACAAGATTGGTTAAAAACCCTAATTGGACAAGATTAAGTGTATGGAGGACGAAAATGACCTAAATATTCATCCAATGACATAAAACACCTATTGGATGCACAAGATTGGTTAAAAACCCTAATTGGACAAGAATTAGCCTAGGGAAGACGAAAATGACCTAATTGTTCATCCAATGACACAAAAACACCCATTGGATGTACAAGATTGGTTAAAAACCATAATTGGACAAGATTAAGTGTAGGGAGGACGAAAATGACCTAAATATTCATCCAATGACATAAAACACCTATTGGATGCATAAGATTGGTTAAAAACCCTAATTGGACAAGAATTAGACTAGGGAAGACGAAAATGACCTAATTGTTAATCCAATGACACAAAACGCCTATTGGATGCACAAGATTGGTTAAAAACCCTAATTGGACAAGATTAAGTGTATGGAGGACGAAAATGACCTAAATATTCATCCAATGACATAAAACACCTATTGGATGCACAAGATTGGTTAAAAACCCTAATTGGACAAGAATTAGCCTAGGGAAGACGAAAATGACGTAATTGTTCATCCAATGACACAAAAACACCCATTGGATGTACAAGATTGGTTAAAAACCATAATTGGACAAGATTAAGTGTTGGGAGGACAAAAATGACCTAAATGTTCATCCAATAACACAAAACACCTATTGGATGCACAAGATTGGTTAAAAACCCTAATTGGACAAGAATTAGCTTAGGGAGGACGAAAATGACCTAAATGTTCATCCAATGACAAAAAACACCTATTGGATGCACAAGATTGGTTAAAAACCCTAATTGGACAAGAATAAGTTTAGGGAGGAAGAAAATGACCTATTTGTTCATCCAATGACACAAAAACACTAATTGGATGCACACGATTCGTTAGAAAGCCTAATTGGACAAGATAAAGTGTAGGGAGGACGAAAATGACCTAAATTTTCATTCAATGACACAAAACGCCTATTGGAGTCACAAGATTGGTTAAAAACCCTAATTGGACAAGATTAAGTGTATGGAGGACGAAAATGACCTAAATATTCATCCAATGACATAAAACACCTATTGGATGCACAAGATTGGTTAAAAACCCTAATTGGACAAGAATTAGCCTAGGGAAGACGAAAATGACCTAATTGTTCATCCAATGACACAAAAACACCCATTGGATGTACAAGATTGGTTAAAAACCCTAATTGGACAAGATAAAGTGTAGGGAGGACAAAAATGACCTAAATGTTCATCCAATGACACAAAACGCCTATTGGATGCACAAGATTGGTTAAAAACCGTAATTGGATAAGATTAAGTGTAGGGAGGACGAAAATGACCTAAATATTCATCCAATGACATAAAACACCTATTGGATGCACAAGATTGGTTAAAAACCCTAATTGGACAAGAATTAGCCTAGGGAGGACGAAAATGACCTAATTGTTCATCCAATGACACAAAAACACCCATTGGATGTACAAGATTGGTTAAAAACACTAATTGGACAACATTGAGTGTAGGGACGACGAAAATGACCTAAATATTCATCCAATGACGCAAAACACCTATTGGATGCACAAGATTGGTTAAAAACCCTAATTTGACAAGAATTAGCCTAGGGAGGACCAAAATGACCTAATTGTTCATCCAATGACACAAAAACACCAATTGGATGCACAAGATTGGTTAAAAACCCTAATTGGACAAGAATTATCCTAAGGAGGACGAAAATGACCTAATTGTTCATCCAATGACACAAAAACACCTATTGGATGCACAAGATTGGTTAAAAACCCTAATTGGACAAGATAAAGTGTAGGGAGGACAAAAATGACCTAAATGTTCATCCAATGACACAAAACGCCTATTGGATGCACAAGATTGGTTAAAAACCCTAATTGGACAAGATTAAGTGTAGGGAGGACGAAAATGACCTAAATATTCATCCAATGACATAAAACACCTATTGGATGCACAAGATTGGTTAAAAACCCTAATTGGACAAGATAAAGTGTAGGGAGGACAAAAATGACCTAAATGTTCATCCAATGACACAAAACACCTATTGGATGCACAAGATTGGTTAAAAACCCTAATTGGACAAGATTAAGTGTAGGGAGGACGAAAATGACCTAAATGTTCATCCAATGACACAAAACGCCTATTGGATGCACAAGATTGGTTAAAAACCCTAATTGGACAAGATTAAGTGTAGGGAGGACGAAAATGACCTAAATATTCATCCAATGACATAAAACACCTATTGGATGCACAAGATTGGTTAAAAACCCTAATTGGACAAGAATTTGTCTAGGGAGGACGAAAATGACCTAAATGTTCACACAATGACACAAAACACCTATTGGATGCACAAGATTGGTTAAAAACCCTAATTGGACAAGAATTAGCCTAAGGAGGACGAAAATGACCTAATTGTTCATCCAATGACACAAAAACACCCATTGGATGTACAAGATTGGTTAAAAACCCTAATTGGACAAGATAAAGTGTTGGGAGGACAAAAAGGACCTAAATGTTCATCCAATGACACAAAACGCCTATCGGATGCACAAGATTGGTTAAAAACCCTAATTGGACAAGATTAAGTGTAGGGCGGACGAAAATGACCTAAATATTCATCCAATGACATAAAACACCTATTGGATGCACAAGATTGGTTAAAAACCCTAATTGGACAAGAATAAGTTTAGGGAGGAAGAAAATTACCTATTTGTTCATCCAATGACACAAAAATACTAATTGGATGCACTAGATTCGTTAGAAAGCCTAATTGGACAAGATAAAGTGTAGGGAGGACGAAAATGACCTAAATTTTCATTCAATGACACAAAACACCTATTGGATGCACAAGATTAGTTAAAAACCCTAATTGGACAAGATTAAGTGTAGGGAGGACGAAAATGACCTAAATATTCATCCAATGACATAAAACACCTATTGGATGCACAAGATTGGTTAAAAACCCTAATTGGACAAGAATTAGCCTAGGGAGGACGAAAATGACCTAATTGTTCATCCAATGACACAAAAACACCTATTGGATGTACAAGATTGGTTAAAAACCCTAATTGGACAAGATAAAGTGTTGGGAAGACAGAAAGGACCTAAATGTTCATCCAATGACATAAACACCTATTGGATGCACAAGATTGGTTAAAAACCCTAATTTGACAAGAGTTAGCCTAGGGAGGATGAAAATGACCTAAATGTTCATTCAATGACACAAAACACCTATTGGATGCACAAGATTGGTTAAAAACCCTAATTGGACAAGATTAAGTTTAGGGAGGAAGAAAATGACCTATTTGTTCATCCAATGACACAAAAACACTAATTGGATGTACACGATTCGTTAGAAAGCCTAATTGGACAAGATAAAGTGTTGGGAGGACGAAAATGACCTAAATATTCATCCAATGACATAAAACACCTATTGGATGCACAAGATTGGTTAAAAACCCTAATTGGACAAGATTAAGTGTAGGGAGGACGAAAATGACCTAAATATTCATCCAATGACATAAAACACCTATTGGATGCACAAGATTGGTTAAAAACCATAATTGGACAAGAATTAGCCTAGGGAGGACGAAAATGACCTAAATGTTCATTCAATGACAAAAAATACCTATTGGATGCACAAGATTGGTTAAAAACCCTAATTGGACAAGAGTAAGTCTAGGGAGGAAGAAAATGACCTATTTGTTCATCCAATGACACAAAAACACTAATTGGATGCACACGATTCGTTAGAAAGCCTAATTGGACAAGATAAAGTGTAGGGAGGACGAAAATGACCTAAATTTTCATTCAATGACACAAAACACCTATTGGATGCACAAGATTAGTTAAAAACCCTAATTGGACAAGATTAAGTGTAGGGAGGACGAAAATGACCTAAATATTCATCCAATGACATAAAACACCTATTGGATGCACAAGATTGGTTAAAAACCCTAATTGGACAAGAATTAGCCTAGCGAGGACGAAAATGACCTAATTGTTCATCCAATGACACAAAAACACCCATTGGATGTACAAGATTGGTTAAAAACCCTAATTGTACATGATAAAGTGTTGGGAGGACAAAAAGGACCTAAATGTTCATCGAATGACACAAAACGCCTATTGGATGCACAAGATTGGTTAAAAACCCTAATTGGACAAGATTAAGTGTAGGGAGGACGAAAATGACCTAAATATTCATCCAATGACATAAAACACCTATTGGATGCACAAGATTGGTTAAAAACCCTAATTGGACAAGAATTAGCCTAGGGAGGACGAAAATGACCTAATTGTTCATCCAATGACATAAAACACCTATTGGATGCACAAGATTGGTTAAAAACCCTAATTGGACAAGATTAAGTGTAGGGAGGACGAAAATGACCTAAATATTCATCCAATGACATAAAACACCTATTGGATGCACAAGATTGGTTAAAAACCATAATTGGACAAGAATTAGCCTAGGGAGGACGAAAATGACCTAAATGTTCATTCAATGACAAAAAATACCTATTGGATGCACAAGATTGGTTAAAAACCCTAATTGGACAAGAGTAAGTCTAGGGAGGAAGAAAATGACCTATTTGTTCATCCAATGACACAAAAACACTAATTGGATGTACACGATTCGTTAGAAAGCCTAATTGGACAAGATAAAGTGTTGGGAGGACGAAAATGACCTAAATATTCATCCAATGACATAAAACACCTATTGGATGCACAAGATTGGTTAAAAACCCTAATTGGACAAGATTAAGTGTAGGGAGGACGAAAATGACCTAAATATTCATCCAATGACATAAAACACCTATTGGATGCACAAGATTGGTTAAAAACCCTAATTGGACAAGATTAAGTTTAGGGAGGAAGAAAATGACCTATTTGTTCATCCAATGACACAGAAACACTAATTGGATGTACACGATTCGTTAGAAAGCCTAATTGGACAAGATAAAGTGTAGGGAGGACGAAAATGACCTAAATATTCATCCAATGACATAAAACACCTATTGGATGCACAAGATTGGTTAAAAACCCTAATTGGTCAAGCTTAAGTGTAGGGAGGACGAAAATGACCTAAATATTCATCCAATGACATAAAACACCTATTGGATGCACAAGATTGGTTAAAAACCCTAATTGGTCAAGCTTAAGTGTAGGGAGGACGAAAATGACCTAAATATTCATCCAATGACATAAAACACCTATTGGATGCACAAGATTGGTTAAAAACCCTAATTGGACAAGATTAAGTGTAGGGAGGACGAAAATGACCTAAATATTCATCCAATGACATAAAACACCTATTGGATGCACATGATTGGTTAAAAACCCTAATTGGACAAGAATTAGCCTAGGGAAGACGAAAATGACCTAATTGTTCATCCAATGACACAAAAACACCCATTGGATGTACAAGATTGGTTAAAAACCATAATTGGACAAGATTAAGTGTTGGGAGGACAAAAATGACCTAAATGTTCATCCAATAACACAAAACACCTATTGGATGCACAAGATTGGTTAAAAACCCTAATTTGACAAGATAAAGTGTAGGGAGGACAAAAATGACCTAAATGTTCATCCAATGACACAAAACGCCTATTGGATGCACAAGATTGGTTAAAAACCCTAATTGGACAAGATTAAGTGTAGGGAGGACGAAAATGACCTAAATATTCATCCAATGACATAAAACACCTATTGGATGCACAAGATTGGTTAAAAACCCTAATTGGACAAGAATTAGCCTAGGGAAGACAAAAATGACCTAATTGTTCATCCAATGACACAAAAACACCCATTGGATGTACAAGATTGGTTAAAAACCATAATTGGACAAGATTAAGTGTTGGGAGGACAAAAATGACCTAAATGTTCATCCAATAACACAAAACACCTATTGGATGCACAAGATTGGTTAAAAACCCTAATTGGACAAGAATTAGCTTAGGGAGGACGAAAATAACCTAAATGTTCATTCAATGACAAAAAACACCTATTGGATGCACAAGATTGGTTAAAAACCCTAATTGGACAAGAATAAGTTTAGGGAGGAAGAAAATGACCTATTTGTTCATCCAATGACACAAAAACACTAATTGGATGCACACGATTCGTTAGAAAGCCTAATTGGACAAGATAAAGTGTAGGGAGGACGAAAATGACCTAAATTTTCATTCAATGACACAAAACACCTATTGGATGCACAAGATTAGTTAAAAACCCTAATTAGACAAGATTAAGTGTAGGGAGGACGAAAATGACCTAAATATTCATCCAATGACATAAAACACCTATTGGATGCACAAGATTGGTTAAAAACCCTAATTGGACAAGAATTAGCTTAGGGAGGACGAAAATGACCTAAATGTTCATTCAATGACAAAAAACACCTATTGGATGCACAAGATTGGTTAAAAACCCTAATTGGACAAGAATAAGTTTAGGGAGGAAGAAAATGACCTATTTGTTCATCCAATGACACAAAAACACTAATTGGATGCACACGACTCGTTAGAAAGCCTAATTGAACAAGATAAAGTGTAGGGAGGACGAAAATGACCTAAATTTTCATTCAATGACACAAAACACCTATTGGATGCACAAGATTAGTTAAAAACCCTAATTGGACAAGAGTAAGTGTAGGGAGGACGAAAATGACCTAAATATTCAGCCAATGACATAAAACACCTATTGGATGCACAAGATTGGTTAAAAACCCTAATTGGACAAGAATTAGCCTAAGGAGGACGAAAATGACCTAATTGTTCATCCAATGACACAAAAACACCCATTGGATGTACAAGATTGGTTAAAAACCCTAATTGGACAAGATAAAGTGTTGGGAGGACAAAAAGGACCTAAATGTTCATCCAATGACACAAAACGCCTATCGGATGCACAAGATTGGTTAAAAACCCTAATTGGACAAGATTAAGTGTAGGGAGGACGAAAATGACCTAAATATTCATCCAATGACATAAAACACCTATTGGATGCACAAGATTGGTTAAAAACCCTAATTGGACAAGAATAAGTTTAGGGAGGAAGAAAATTACCTATTTGTTCATCCAATGACACAAAAATACTAATTGGATGCACAAGATTCGTTAGAAAGCCTAATTGGACAAGATAAAGTGTAGGGAGGACGAAAATGACCTAAATTTTCATTCAATGACACAAAACACCTATTGGATGCACAAGATTAGTTAAAAACACTAATTCGACAAGATTAAGTGTAGGGAGGACGAAAATGACCTAAATATTCATCCAATGACATAAAACACCTATCGGATGCACAAGATTGGTTAAAAACCCTAATTGGACAAGAATTAGCCTAGGGAGGACGAAAATGACCTAATTGTTCATCCAATGACATAGAAACACCCATTGGATGTACAAGATTGGTTAAAAACCCTAATTGGACAAGATAAAGTGTTGGGAGGACAAAAAGGACCTAAATGTTCATCCAATGACATAAAACACCTATTGGATGCACAAGATTGGTTAAAAACCCTAATTGGACAAGATTAAGTTTAGGGAGGAAGAAAATGACCTATTTGTTCATCCAATGACACAGAAACACTAATTGGATGTACACGATTCGTTAGAAAGCCTAATTGGACAAGATAAAGTGTAGGGAGGACGAAAATGACCTATATATTCATCCAATGACATAAAACACCTATTGGATGCACAAGATTGGTTAAAAACCCTAATTGGACAGGATTAAGTGTAGGGAGGACGAAAATGACCTAAATATTCATCCAATGACATAAAACACCTATTGGATGCACAAGATTGGTTAAAAACCCTAATTGGACAAGAATTAGCCTAGGGAGGATGAAAATGACCTAAATGTTCATTCAATGACACAAAACACCTATTGGATGCACACGATTGGTCAGAAACCCTAATTGGACAAGATAAAGTGTAGGGAGGACGAAAATGACCTAAATTTTCATTCAATGACACAAAACATCTATTGGATGCACAAGATTAGTTAATAACCCTAATTCGACAAGATTAAGTGTAGGGAGGACGAAAATGACCTAAATATTCATCCAATGACATAAAACACCTATTGGATACACAAGATTGGTTAAAAACCCTAATTGGACAAGATTAAGTGTAGGGAGGACGAAAATGACCTAAATATTCATCCAATGACACAAAACACCTATTGGATGCACAAGATTGGTTAAAAACACTAATTGGAAAAGCATTAGCCTAGGGAGGACGAAAATGACCTAAATGTTCTTCCAATGACACAAAACACCTATTGGATGCACAAGATTGGTTAAAAACCCTAATTGGCCATGAATTATCCTAGGGACCACGAAAACACCAATTGGATGCACACGATTGGTTAGAAACCCTTATTGGACAAGATAAAGTGTAGGGAGGACGAAAATGACCTAAATGTTCATCCAATGACAGAAAACACCTATTGGATACACAAGATTGGTTCAAAACCCTAATTGGACAAGATTGAATGTAGGGAGGACGAAAATGACCTAATTGTTCATCCAATGGCACAAAAACACCTATTGGATGCACAAGATTGGTTAAAAACCCTAATTGGACAAGATAAAGTGTAGGGAGGACAAAAATGACCTAAATGTTCATCCAATGACACAAAACGCCTATTGGATGCACAAGATTGGTTAAAAACCCTAATTGGACAAGATTAAGTGTAGGGAGGACGAAAATGACCTAAATATTCATCCAATGACATAAAACACCTATTGGATGCACAAGATTGGTTAAAAACCCTAATTGGACAAGAATTAGCCTAGGGAAGACGAAAATGACCTAATTGTTCATCCAATGACACAAAACACCCATTGGATGTACAAGATTGGTTAAAAACCATAATTGGACAAGATTAAGTGTTGGGAGGACAAAAATGACCTAAATGTTCATCCAATAACACAAAACACCTATTGGATGCACAAGATTGGTTAAAAACCCTAATTGGACAAGATTAAGTGTAGGGAGGACGAAAATGACCTAAATATTCATCCAATGACATAAAACACCTATTGGATGCACAAGATTGGTTAAAAACCCTAATTGGACAAGAATTAGCGTAGGGAAGACGAAAATGACCTAATTGTTCATCCAATGACACAAAAACACCCATTGGATGTACAAGATTGGTTAAAAACCATAATTGGACAAGATTAAGTGTTGGGAGGACAAAAATGACCTAAATGTTCATCCAATAACACAAAACACCTATTGGATGCACAAGATTGGTTAAAAACCCTAATTGGACAAGAATTAGCTTAGGGAGGACGAAAATAACCTAAATGTTCATTCAATGACAAAAAACACCTATTGGATGCACAAGATTGGTTAAAAACCCTAATTGGACAAGAATAAGTTTAGGGAGGAAGAAAATGACCTATTTGTTCATCCAATGACACAAAAACACTAATTGGATGCACACGACTCGTTAGAAAGCCTAATTGAACAAGATAAAGTGTAGGGAGGACGAAAATGACCTAAATTTTCATTCAATGACACAAAACACCTATTGGATGCACAAGATTAGTTAAAAACCCTAATTGGACAAGATTAAGTGTAGGGAGGACGAAAATGACCTAAATATTCATCCAATGACATAAAACACCTATTGGATGCACAAGATTGGTTAAAAACCCTAATTGGACAATATTAAGTGTAGGGAGGATGAAAATGACCTAAATTTTCATTCAATGACACAAAACACCTATTGGATGCACAAGATTAGTTAAAAACCCTAATTGGACAAGATTAAGTGTAGGGAGGACGAAAATGACCTAAATATTCATCCAATGACATAAAACACCTATTGGATGCACAAGATTGGTTAAAAACCCTAATTGGACAAGAATTTGTCTAGGGAGGACGAAAATGACCTAAATGTTCACACAATGACACAAAACACCTATTGGATGCACAAGATTGGTTAAAAACCCTAATTGGACAAGAATTAGCCTAAGGAGGACGAAAATGACCTAATTGTTCATCCAATGACACAAAAACACCCATTGGATGTACAAGATTGGTTAAAAACCCTAATTGGACAAGATAAAGTGTTGGGAGGACAAAAAGGACCTAAATGTTCATCCAATGACACAAAACGCCTATCGGATGCACAAGATTGGTTAAAAACCCTAATTGGACAAGATTAAGTGTAGGGAGGACGAAAATGACCTAAATATTCATCCAATGACATAAAACACCTATTGGATGCACAAGATTGGTTAAAAACCCTAATTGGACAAGAATAAGTTTAGGGAGGAAGAAAATTACCTATTTGTTCATCCAATGACACAAAAATACTAATTGGATGCACTAGATTCGTTAGAAAGCCTAATTGGACAAGATAAAGTGTAGGGAGGACGAAAATGACCTAAATTTTCATTCAATGACACAAAACACCTATTGGATGCACAAGATTAGTTAAAAACCCTAATTGGACAAGATTAAGTGTAGGGAGGACGAAAATGACCTAAATATTCATCCAATGACATAAAACACCTATTGGATGCACAAGATTGGTTAAAAACCCTAATTGGACAAGAATTAGCCTAGGGAGGACGAAAATGACCTAATTGTTCATCCAATGACACAAAAACACCTATTGGATGTACAAGATTGGTTAAAAACCCTAATTGGACAAGATAAAGTGTTGGGAAGACAGAAAGGACCTAAATGTTCATCCAATGACATAAACACCTATTGGATGCACAAGATTGGTTAAAAACCCTAATTTGACAAGAGTTAGCCTAGGGAGGATGAAAATGACCTAAATGTTCATTCAATGACACAAAACACCTATTGGATGCACAAGATTGGTTAAAAACCCTAATTGGACAAGATTAAGTTTAGGGAGGAAGAAAATGACCTATTTGTTCATCCAATGACACAAAAACACTAATTGGATGTACACGATTCGTTAGAAAGCCTAATTGGACAAGATAAAGTGTTGGGAGGACGAAAATGACCTAAATATTCATCCAATGACATAAAACACCTATTGGATGCACAAGATTGGTTAAAAACCCTAATTGGACAAGATTAAGTGTAGGGAGGACGAAAATGACCTAAATATTCATCCAATGACATAAAACACCTATTGGATGCACAAGATTGGTTAAAAACCATAATTGGACAAGAATTAGCCTAGGGAGGACGAAAATGACCTAAATGTTCATTCAATGACAAAAAATACCTATTGGATGCACAAGATTGGTTAAAAACCCTAATTGGACAAGAGTAAGTCTAGGGAGGAAGAAAATGACCTATTTGTTCATCCAATGACACAAAAACACTAATTGGATGTACACGATTCGTTAGAAAGCCTAATTGGACAAGATAAAGTGTTGGGAGGACGAAAATGACCTAAATATTCATCCAATGACATAAAACACCTATTGGATGCACAAGATTGGTTAAAAACCCTAATTGGACAAGATTAAGTGTAGGGAGGACGAAAATGACCTAAATATTCATCCAATGACATAAAACACCTATTGGATGCACAAGATTGGTTAAAAACCCTAATTGGACAAGATTAAGTTTAGGGAGGAAGAAAATGACCTATTTGTTCATCCAATGACACAGAAACACTAATTGGATGTACACGATTCGTTAGAAAGCCTAATTGGACAAGATAAAGTGTAGGGAGGACGAAAATGACCTAAATATTCATCCAATGACATAAAACACCTATTGGATGCACAAGATTGGTTAAAAACCCTAATTGGTCAAGCTTAAGTGTAGGGAGGACGAAAATGACCTAAATATTCATCCAATGACATAAAACACCTATTGGATGCACAAGATTGGTTAAAAACCCTAATTGGTCAAGCTTAAGTGTAGGGAGGACGAAAATGACCTAAATATTCATCCAATGACATAAAACACCTATTGGATGCACAAGATTGGTTAAAAACCCTAATTGGACAAGATTAAGTGTAGGGAGGACGAAAATGACCTAAATATTCATCCAATGACATAAAACACCTATTGGATGCACATGATTGGTTAAAAACCCTAATTGGACAAGAATTAGCCTAGGGAAGACGAAAATGACCTAATTGTTCTTCCAATGACACAAAAACTCCCATTGGATGTACAAGATTGGTTAAAAACCATAATTGGACAAGATTAAGTGTTGGGAGGACAAAAATAACCTAAATGTTCATCCAATGACACAAAACACCTATTGGATGCACAAGATTGGTTAAAAACCCTAATTGGACAAGAATTAGCTTAGGGAGGACGAAAATGACCTAAATGTTCATTCAATGACAAAAAACACCTATTGGATGCACAAGATTGGTTAAAAACCCTAATTGGACAAGAATAAGTTTAGGGAGGAAGAAAATGACCTATTTGTTCATCCAATGACACAAAAACACTAATTGGATGCACACGACTCGTTAGAAAGCCTAATTGAACAAGATAAAGTGTAGGGAGGACGAAAATGACCTAAATTTTCATTCAATGACACAAAACACCTATTGGATGCACAAGATTAGTTAAAAACCCTAATTGGACAAGATTAAGTGTAGGGAGGACGAAAATGACCTAAATATTCATCCTATGACATAAAACACCTATTGGATGCACAAGATTGGTTAAAAACCCTAATAGGACAAGAATTAGCCTAGGGAGGACGAAAATGACCTAATTGTTCATCCAATGACACAAAAACACCCATTGGATGTACAAGATTGGTTAAAAACCCTAATTGGACAAGATAAAGTGTTGGGAGGACAAAAAGGACCTAAATGTTCATCCAATGACAAAAAACGCCTATTGGATGCACAAGATTGGTTAAAAACCCTAATTGGACAAGATTAAGTGTAGGGAGGACGAAAATGACCTAAATATTCATCCAATGACATAAAACACCTATTGGATGCACAAGATTGGTTAAAAACCCTAATTGGACAAGAATTAGCCTAGGGAAGACGAAAATGACCTAATTGTTCATCCAATGACACAAAAACACCCATTGGATGTACAAGATTGGTTAAAAACCATAATTGGACAAGATTAAGTGTTGGGAGGACAAAAATGACCTAAATGTTCATCCAATAACACAAAACACCTATTGGATGCACAAGATTGGTTAAAAACCCTAATTGGACAAGATTAAGTGTAGGGAGGACGAAAATGACCTAAATATTCATCCAATGACATAAAACACCTATTGGATGCACATGATTGGTTAAAAACCCTAATTGGACAAGAATTAGCCTAGGGAAGACGAAAATGACCTAATTGTTCATCCAATGACACAAAAACAGCCATTGGATGTACAAGATTGGTTAAAAACCATAATTGGACAAGATTAAGTGTTGGGAGGACAAAAATGACCTAAATGTTCATCCAATGACACAAAACACCTATTGGATGCACAAGATTGGTTAAAAACCCTAATTGGACAAGAATTAGCTTAGGGAGGACGAAAATGACCCAAATGTTCATTCAATGACAAAAAACACCTATTGGATGCACAAGATTGGTTAAAAACCCTAATTGGACAAGAATAAGTTTAGGGAGGAAGAAAATGACCTATTTGTTCATCCAATGACAGAAAAACACTAATTGGATGCACACGACTCGTTAGAAAGCCTAATTGAACAAGATAAAGTGTAGGGAGGACGAAAATGACCTAAATTTTCATTCAATGACACAAAACACCTATTGGATGCACAAGATTAGTTAAAAACCCTAATTGGACAAGATTAAGTGTAGGGAGGACGAAAATGACCTAAATATTCATCCAATGACATAAAACACCTATTGGATGCACAAGATTGGTTAAAAACCCTAATTGGACAAGAATTAGCATAGGGAGGACGAAAATGACCTAATTGTTCATCCAATGACACAAAAACACCCATTGGATGTACAAGATTGGTTAAAAACCCTAATTGGACAAGATAAAGTGTTGGGAGGACAAAAAGGACCTAAATGTTCATCCAATGACACAAAACGCCTATTGGATGCACAAGATTGGTTAAAAACCCTAATTGGACAAGATTAAGTGTTGGGAGGACGAAAATGAGCTAAATATTCATCCAATGACATAAAACACCTATTGGATGCACATGATTGGTTAAAAACCCTAATTGGACAAGAATTAGCCTAGGGAAGACGACAATGACCTAATTGTTCATCCAATGACACAAAAACACCCATTGGATGTACAAGATTGGTTAAAAACCATAATTGGACAAGATTAAGTGTTGGGAGGACAAAAATGACCTAAATGTTCATCCAATGACACAAAACACCTATTGGATGCACAAGATTGGTTGAAAACCCTAATTGGACAAAAATTAGCTTAGGGAGGACGAAAATGACCTAAATGTTGATTCAATGACAAAAAACACCTATTGGATGCACAAGATTGGTTAAAAACCCTAATTGGACAAGAATAAGTTTAGGGAGGAAGAAAATAACCTATTTGTTCATCCAATGACACAAAAATACTAATTGGATGCACAAGATTCGTTAGAAAGCCTAATTGGACAAGATAAAGTGTAGGGAGGACGAAAATGACCTAAATTTTCATTCAATGACACAAAACACCTATTGGATGCACAAGATTAGTTAAAAACCCTAATTGGACAAGATTAAGTGTAGGGAGGACGAAAATGACCTAAATATTCATCCAATGACATAAAACACCTATTGGATGCACAAGATTGGTTAAAAACCCTAATTGGACAAGAATTAGCCTAGGGAGGATGAAAATGACCTAAATGTTCATTCAATGACACAAAACAACTATTGGATGCACACGATTGGTCAGAAACCCTAATTGGACAAGATAAAGTGTAGGGAGGACGAAAATGACCTAAATTTTCTTTCAATGACACAAAACATCTATTGGATGCACAAGATTAGTTAATAACCCTAATTCGACAAGATTAAGTGTAGGGAGGACGAAAATGACCTAAATATTCATCCAATGACATAAAACACCTATTGGATACACAAGATTTGTTAAAAACCCTAATTGGACAAGATTAAGTGTAAGGAGGACGAAAATGACCTAAATATTCATCCAATGACACAAAACACCTATTGGATGCACAAGATTGGTTAAAAACACTAATTGGAAAAGAATTAGCCTAGGGAGGACGAAAATGACCTAAATGTTCTTCCAATGACACAAAACACCTATTGGATGCACAAGATTGGTTAAAAACCCTAATTGGCCATGAATTATCCTAGGGACCACGAAAATGACCTAATTGTTCATCCAATGACACAAAAACACCAATTGGATGCACACGATTGGTTAGAAACCCTTATTGGACAAGATAAAGTGTAGGGAGGACGAAAATGACCTAAATGTTCATCCAATGACAGAAAACACGTATTGGATGCACAAGATTGGTTCAAAACCCTAATTCGACAGGATTGAATGTAGGGAGGACGAAAATGACCTAATTGTTCATCCAATGGCACAAAAACACCTATTGGATGCACAAGATTGGTTAAAAACCCTAATTGGACAAGATAAAGTGTAGGGAGGACAAAAATGACCTAAATGTTCATCCAATGACACAAAACGCCTATTGGATGCACAAGATTGGTTAAAAACCCTAATTGGACAAGATTAAGTGTAGGGAGGACGAAAATGACCTAAATATTCATCCAATGACATAAAACACCTATTGGATGCACAAGATTGGTTAAAAACCCTAATTGGACAAGAATTAGCCTAGGGAAGACAAAAATGACCTAATTGTTCATCCAATGACACAAAAACACCCATTGGATGTACAAGATTGGTTAAAAACCATAATTGGACAAGATTAAGTGTTGGGAGGACAAAAATGACCTAAATGTTCATCCAATAACACAAAACACCTATTGGATGCACAAGATTGGTTAAAAACCCTAATTGGACAAGAATTAGCTTAGGGAGGACGAAAATAACCTAAATGTTCATTCAATGACAAAAAACACCTATTGGATGCACAAGATTGGTTAAAAACCCTAATTGGACAAGAATAAGTTTAGGGAGGAAGAAAATGACCTATTTGTTCATCCAATGACACAAAAACACTAATTGGATACACAAGATTGGTTAAAAACCCTAATTGGACAAGATTAAGTGTAGTGAGGACGAAAATGACCTAAATATTCATCCAATGACACAAAACACCTATTGGATACACAAGATTGGTTAAAAACCCTAATTGGACAAGATTAAGTGTAGGGAGGACGAAAATGACCTAAATATTCATCCAATGACACAAAACACCTATTGGATGCACAAGATTGGTTAAAAACACTAATTGGAAAAGATTTAGCCTAGGGAGGACGAAAATGACCTAATTGTTCATCCAATGGCACAAAAACACCTATTGGATGCACAAGATTGGTTAAAAACCCTAATTCGTCAAGCTTAAGTGTAGGGAGGACGAAAATGACCTAAATATTCATCCAATGACATAAAACACCTATTGGATGCACAAGATTGGTTAAAAACCCTAATTGGACAAGATTAAGTGTAGGGAGGACGAAAATGACCTAAATATTCATCCAATGACATAAAACACCTATTGGATGCACAAGATTGGTTAAAAACCCTAATTGGACAAGATTAAGTTTAGGGAGGAAGAAAATGACCTATTTGTTCATCCAATGACACAGAAACACTAATTGGATGTACACGATTCGTTAGAAAGCCTAATTGGACAAGATAAAGTGTAGGGAGGACGAAAATGACCTAAATATTCATCCAATGACATAAAACACCTATTGGATGCACAAGATTGGTTAAAAACCCTAATTGGTCAAGCTTAAGTGTAGGGAGGACGAAAATGACCTAAATATTCATCCAATGACATAAAACACCTATTGGATGCACAAGATTGGTTAAAAACCCTAATTGGTCAAGCTTAAGTGTAGGGAGGACGAAAATGACCTAAATATTCATCCAATGACATAAAACACCTATTGGATGCACAAGATTGGTTAAAAACCCTAATTGGACAAGATTAAGTGTAGGGAGGACGAAAATGACCTAAATATTCATCCAATGACATAAAACACCTATTGGATGCACATGATTGGTTAAAAACCCTAATTGGACAAGAATTAGCCTAGGGAAGACGAAAATGACCTAATTGTTCATCCAATGACACAAAAACACCCATTGGATATACAAGATTGGTTAAAAACCATAATTGGACAAGATTAAGTGTAGGGAGGACGAAAATGACCTAAATATTCATCCAATGACATAAAACACCTATTGGATGCACAAGATTGGTTAAAAACCCTAATTGGACAAGAATTAGCTTAGGGAGGACGAAAATGACCTAAATGTTCATTCAATGACAAAAAACACCTATTGGATGCACAAGATTGGTTAAAAACCCTAATTGGACAAGTTTAAGTTTAGGGAGGAAGAAAATGACCTATTTGTTCATCCAATGACACAGAAACACTAATTGGATGTACACGATTCGTTAGAAAGCCTAATTGGACAAGATAAAGTGTAGGGAGGACGAAAATGACCTAAATTTTCATTCAATGACACAAAACACCTATTGGATGCACAAGATTAGTTAAAAACCCTAATTGGACAAGATTAAGTGTAGGGAGGACGAAAATGACCTAAATATTCATCCAATGACATAAAACACCTATTGGATGCACAAGATTGGTTAAAAACCCTAATTGGACAAGAATTAGCCTAGGGAGGATGAAAATGACCTAAATGTTCATTCAATGACACAAATCACCTATTGGATGCACAAGATTGGTTAAAAACCCTAATTGGACAAGATTAAGTTTAGGGAGGAAGAAAATGACCTATTTGTTCATCCAATGACACAAAAACACCAATTGGATGCACACGATTCGTTAGAAACCCTAATTGGACAAGATAAAGTGTAGGGAGGACGAAAATGACCTAAATTTTCATCCAATGATACAAAACCACTATTGGATGCACAAGATTAGTTAAAAACCCTAATTGGACAAGATTAAGTGTAGGGAGGACGAAAATGACCTAAATATTCATCCAATGACATAAAACACCTATTGGATGCACAAGATTGGTTAAAAACCCTAATTGGACAAGAATTAGCCTAGGGAGGACGAAAATGACCTAATTGTTCATCCAATGACACAAAAACACCTATTGGATGTACAAGATTGGTTAAAAACCCTAATTGGACAAGATAAAGTGTTGGGAGGACAGAAAGGACCTAAATGTTCATCCAATGACATAAACACCTATTGGATGCACAAGATTGGTTAAAAACCCTAATTTGACAAGAGTTAGCCTAGGGAGGATGAAAATGACCTAAATGTTCATTCAATGACACAAAACACCTATTGGATGCACAAGATTGGTTAAAAACCCTAATTGGACAAGATTAAGTTTAGGGAGGAAGAAAATGACCTATTTGTTCATCCAATGACACAAAAACACTAATTGGATGTACACGATTCGTTAGAAAGCCTAATTGGACAAGATAAAGTGTTGGGAGGACGAAAATGACCTAAATATTCATCCAATGACATAAAACACCTATTGGATGCACAAGATTGGTTAAAAACCCTAATTGGACAAGATTAAGTGTAGGGAGGACGAAAATGACCTAAATATTCATCCAATGACATAAAACACCTATTGGATGCACAAGATTGGTTAAAAACCATAATTGGACAAGAATTAGCCTAGGGAGGACGAAAATGACCTAAATGTTCATTCAATGACAAAAAATACCTATTGGATGCACAAGATTGGTTAAAAACCCTAATTGGACAAGAGTAAGTCTAGGGAGGAAGAAAATGACCTATTTGTTCATCCAATGACACAAAAACACTAATTGGATGCACACGATTCGTTAGAAAGCCTAATTGGACAAGATAAAGTGTAGGGAGGACGAAAATGACCTAAATTTTCATTCAATGACACAAAACACCTATTGGATGCACAAGATTAGTTAAAAACCCTAATTGGACAAGATTAAGTGTAGGGAGGACGAAAATGACCTAAATATTCATCCAATGACATAAAACACCTATTGGATGCACAAGATTGGTTAAAAACCCTAATTGGACAAGAATTAGCCTAGCGAGGACGAAAATGACCTAATTGTTCATCCAATGACACAAAAACACCCATTGGATGTACAAGATTGGTTAAAAACCCTAATTGTACATGATAAAGTGTTGGGAGGACAAAAAGGACCTAAATGTTCATCGAATGACACAAAACGCCTATTGGATGCACAAGATTGGTTAAAAACCCTAATTGGACAAGATTAAGTGTAGGGAGGACGAAAATGACCTAAATATTCATCCAATGACATAAAACACCTATTGGATGCACAAGATTGGTTAAAAACCCTAATTGGACAAGAATTAGCGTAGGGAAGACGAAAATGACCTAATTGTTCATCCAATGACACAAAAACACCCATTGGATGTACAAGATTGGTTAAAAACCATAATTGGACAAGATTAAGTGTTGGGAGGACAAAAATGACCTAAATGTTCATCCAATAACACAAAACACCTATTGGATGCACAAGATTGGTTAAAAACCCTAATTGGACAAGATTAAGTGTAGGGAGGACGAAAATGACCTAAATATTCATCCAATGACATAAAACACCTATTGGATGCACATGATTGGTTAAAAACCCTAATTGGACAAGAATTAGCCTAGGGAAGACGAAAATGACCTAATTGTTCATCCAATGACACAAAAACACCCATTGGATGTACAAGATTGGTTAAAAACCATAATTGGACAAGATTAAGTGTAGGGAGGATGAAAATGACCTATTTGTTCATCCAATGACACAGAAACACTAATTGGATGTACACGATTCGTTACAAAGCCTAATTGGACAAGATAAAGTGTAGGGAGGACGAAAATGACCTAAATATTCATCCAATGACATAAAACACCTATTGGATGCACAAGATTGGTTAAAAACCCTAATTGGTCAAGCTTAAGTGTAGGGAGGACGAAAATGACCTAAATATTCATCCAATGACATAAAACACCTATTGGATGCACAAGATTGGTTAAAAACCCTAATTGGACAAGATTAAGTGTTGGGAGGACGAAAATGACCTAAATATTCATCCAATGACATAAAACACCTATTGGATGCACAAGATTGGTTAAAAACACTAATTGGAAAAGAATTAGCCTAGGGAGGACGAAAATGACCTAAATATTCATCCAATGACATAAAACACCTATTGGATGCACAAGATTGGTTAAAAACCCTAATTGGACAAGAATTAGCCTAGGGAAGACGAAAATGACCTAATTGTTCATCCAATGACACAAAAACACCCATTGGATGTACAAGATTGGTTAAAAACCATAATTGGACAAGATAAAGTGTTGGGAGGATAAAAAAGACCTAAATGTTCATCCAATGACATAAAACACCTATTGGATGCACAAGATTGGTTAAAAACCCTAATTGGACAAGAGTTAGCCTAGGGAGGATGAAAATGACCTAAATGTTCATTGAATGACACAAAACACCTATTGGATGCACAAGATTGGTTAAAAACCCTAATTGGACAAGATTAAGTTTAGGGAGGAAGAAAATGACCTATTTGTTCATCCAATGACACAGAAACACTAATTGGATGTACACAATTCGTTAGAAAGCCTAATTGGACAAGATAAAGTGTAGGGAGGACGAAAATGACCTAAATATTCATCCAATGACATAAAACACCTATTGGATGCACAAGATTGGTTAAAAACCCTAATTGGTCAAGCTTAAGTGTAGGGAGGACGAAAATGACCTAAATATTCATCCAATGACATAAAACACCTATTGGATGCACAAGATTGGTTAAAAACCCTAATTGGACAAGATTAAGTGTAGGGAGGACGAAAATGACCTAAATATTCATCCAATGACATAAAACACCTATTGGATGCACAAGATTGGTTAGAAACCCTAATTGGACAAGAATTAGCCTAGGGAGGACGAAAATGACCTAATTGTTCATCCAATGACACAAAAACACCCATTGGATGTACAAGATTGGTTAAAAACACTAATTGGACAACATTGAGTGTAGGGACGACGAAAATGACCTAAATATTCATCCAATGACGCAAAACACCTATTGGATGCACAAGATTGGTTAAAAACCCTAATTTGACAAGAATTAGCCTAGGGAGGACCAAAATGACCTAATTGTTCATCCAATGACACAAAAACACCAATTGGATGCACAAGATTGGTTAAAAAACCTAATTGGACAAGAATTATCCTAAGGAGGACGAAAATGATCTAATTGTTCATCCAATGACACACAAACACCTATTGGATGCACAAGTTTGGTTAAAAACCCTAATTGGAAAAGATAAAGTGTAGGGAGGACGAAAATGACCTAAATGTTCATCCAATGACACAAAAACACCTATTGGATGCACAAGTTTAGTTAAAAGCCCTAATTGGACAAGATTAAGTGTAGGGAGGACGAAAATAACCTAAATATTCATCCAATGACATAAAACACCTATTGGATGCACAAGATTGGTTAAAAACCCTAATTGGACAAGATTAAGTGTAGGGAGGACGAAAATGACCTAAATATTCATCCAATGACATAAAACACCTATTGGATGCACAAGATTGGTTAAAAACCCTAATTGGACAAGAATTTGTCTAGGGAGGACGAAAATGACCTAAATGTTCACACAATGACACAAAACACCTATTGGATGCACAAGATTGGTTAAAAACCCTAATTGGACAAGAATTAGCCTAAGGAGGACGAAAATGACCTAATTGTTCATCCAATGACACAAAAACACCCATTGGATGTACAAGATTGGTTAAAAACCCTAATTGGACAAGATAAAGTGTTGGGAGGACAAAAAGGACCTAAATGTTCATCCAATGACACAAAACGCCTATCGGATGCACAAGATTGGTTAAAAACCCTAATTGGACAAGATTAAGTGTAGGGAGGACGAAAATGACCTAAATATTCATCCAATGACATAAAACACCTATTGGATGCACAAGATTGGTTAAAAACCCTAATTGGACAAGAATAAGTTTAGGGAGGAAGAAAATTACCTATTTGTTCATCCAATGACACAAAAATACTAATTGGATGCACTAGATTCGTTAGAAAGCCTAATTGGACAAGATAAAGTGTAGGGAGGACGAAAATGACCTAAATTTTCATTCAATGACACAAAACACCTATTGGATGCACAAGATTAGTTAAAAACCCTAATTGGACAAGATTAAGTGTAGGGAGGACGAAAATGACCTAAATATTCATCCAATGACATAAAACACCTATTGGATGCACAAGATTGGTTAAAAACCCTAATTGGACAAGAATTAGCCTAGGGAGGACGAAAATGACCTAATTGTTCATCCAATGACACAAAAACACCTATTGGATGTACAAGATTGGTTAAAAACCCTAATTGGACAAGATAAAGTGTTGGGAGGACAGAAAGGACCTAAATGTTCATCCAATGACATAAACACCTATTGGATGCACAAGATTGGTTAAAAACCCTAATTTGACAAGAGTTAGCCTAGGGAGGATGAAAATGACCTAAATGTTCATTCAATGACACAAAACACCTATTGGATGCACAAGATTGGTTAAAAACCCTAATTGGACAAGATTAAGTTTAGGGAGGAAGAAAATGACCTATTTGTTCATCCAATGACACAAAAACACTAATTGGTTGTACACGATTCGTTAGAAAGCCTAATTGGACAAGATAAAGTGTAGGGAGGACGAAAATGACCTAAATATTCATCCAATGACATAAAACACCTATTGGATGCACAAGATTGGTTAAAAACCCTAATTGGTCAAGCTTAAGTGTAGGGAGGACGAAAATGACCTAAATATTCATCCAATGACATAAAACACCTATTGGATGCACAAGATTGGTTAAAAACCCTAATTGGACAAGATTAAGTGTAGGGAGGACGAAAATGACCTAAATATTCATCTAATGACATAAAACACCTATTGGATGCACAAGATTGGTTAAAAACCCTAATTGGACAAGAATTAGCCTAGGGAGGATGAAAATGACCTAAATGTTCATTCAATGACACAAAACACCTATTGGATGCACAAGATTGGTTAAAAACCCTAATTGGACAAGATTAAGTTTAGGGAGGAAGAAAATGACCTAATTGTTCATCCAATGACACAAAAACACCAATTGGATGCACACGATTGGTTAGAAACCCTAATTGGACAAGATAAAGTGTAGCGAGGACGAAAATGACCTAAATGTTCATCCAATGACAAAAAACACCTATTGGATGCACAAGATTGGTTAAAACCCCTAATTGGACAAGATAAAGTGTAGCGAGGACGAAAATGACCTAAATATTCAACCAATGACGCAAAACATCTATTGGATGCACAAGATTGGTTAAAAACCCTAATTTGACAGGAATTAGCCTAGGGAGGACCAAAATAACCTAATTGTTCATCCAATGACACAAAAACGCCAATTGGATGCACAAGATTGGTTAAAAACCCTAATTGGACAAGAATTATCCTAAGGAGGACGAAAATGACCTAATTGTTCATCCAATGACACAAAAACACCTATTGGATGCACAAGTTTGGTTAAAAACCCTAATTGGAAAAGATAAAGTGTAGGGAGGATAAAAAGGACCTAAATGTTCATCCAATAACACAAAACACCTATTGGATGCACAAGATTGGTTAAAAACCCTAATTGGACAAGATTAAGTGTAGGGAGGACGAAAATGACCTAAATATTCATCCAATGACATAAAACACCTATTGGATGCACAAGATTGGTTAAAAACCCTAATTGGACAAGAATTAGCCTAGGGAGGATGAAAATGACCTAATTGTTCATCCAATGACACAAAAACATCCATTGGATGTACAAGATTGGTTAAAAACCCTAATTGGACAAGATAAAGTGTTGGGAGGACAAAAAGGACCTAAATGTTCATCCAATGACACAAAACACCTATTGGATGCACAAGATTGGTTAGAAACCCTAATTGGACAAGAATTAGCCTAGGGAGGATGAAAATGACCTAAATTTTCATTCAATGACACAAAACACCTATTGGATGCACAAGATTAGTTAAAAACCCTAATTGGACAAGATTAAGTGTAGGGAGGACGAAAATGACCTAAATATTCATCCAATGACATAAAACACCTATTGGATGCACAAGATTGGTTAAAAACCCTAATTGGACAAGATTAAGTGTAGGGAGGACGAAAATGACCTAAATATTCATCCAATGACATAAAACACCTATTGGATGCACAAGATTGGTTAAAAACCCTAATTGGACAAGATTAAGTTTAGGGAGGAAGAAAATGACCTATTTGTTCATCCAATGACACAGAAACACTAATTGGATGTACACGATTCGTTAGAAAGCCTAATTGGACAAGATAAAGTGTAGGGAGGACGAAAATGACCTAAATATTCATCCAATGACATAAAACACCTATTGGATGCACAAGATTGGTTAAAAACCCTAATTGGTCAAGCTTAAGTGTAGGTAGGACGAAAATGACCTAAATATTCATCCAATGACATAAAACACCTATTGGATGCACAAGATTGGTTAAAAACCCTAATTGGACAAGATTAAGTGTAGGGAGGACGAAAATGACCTAAATATTCATCCAATGACATAAAACACCTATTGGATGCACAAGATTGGTTAAAAACACTAATTGGAAAAGATTAGCCTAGGGATGACGAAAATGACCTAAATATTCATCCAATGACATAAAACACCTATTGGATGCACAAGATTGGTTAAAAACCCTAATTGGACAAGAATTAGCCTAGGGAAGACGAAAATGACCTAATTGTTCATCCAATGACACAAAAACACCCATTGGATGTACAAGATTGGTTAAAAACCATAATTGGACAAGATAAAGTGTTGGGAGGATAAAAAAGACCTAAATGTTCATCCAATGACATAAAACACCTATTGGATGCACAAGATTGGTTAAAAACCCTAATTGGACAAGAGTTAGCCTAGGGAGGATGAAAATGACCTAAATGTTCATTGAATGACACAAAACACCTATTGGATGCACAAGATTGGTTAAAAACCCTAATTGGACAAGATTAAGTTTAGGGAGGAAGAAAATGACCTATTTGTTCATCCAATGACACAGAAACACTAATTGGATGTACACAATTCGTTAGAAAGCCTAATTGGACAAGATAAAGTGTAGGGAGGACGAAAATGACCTAAATATTCATCCAATGACATAAAACACCTATTGGATGCACAAGATTGGTTAAAAACCCTAATTGGTCAAGCTTAAGTGTAGGGAGGACGAAAATGACCTAAATATTCATCCAATGACATAAAACACCTATTGGATGCACAAGATTGGTTAAAAACCCTAATTGGACAAGATTAAGTGTAGGGAGGACGAAAATGACCTAAATATTCATCCAATGACATAAAACACCTATTGGATGCACAAGATTGGTTAAAAACCCTAATTGGAAAAGAATTAGCCTAGGGAGGATGAAAATGACCTAAATGTTCATTCAATGACATAAAACACCTATTGGATGCACACGATTGGTCAGAAACCCTAATTGGACAAGATAAAGTGTAGGGAGGACGAAAATGACCTAAATTTTCATTCAATGACACAAAAACTCTATTGGATGCACAAGATTAGTTAATAACCCTAACTCGACAAGATTAAGTGTCGGGAGGACGAAAATGACCTAAATATTCATCCAAGACATAAAACACCTATTGGATACACAAGATTGGTTAAAAACCCTAATTGGACAAGATTAAGTGTAGGGAGGACGAAAATGACCTAAATATTCATCCAATGACACAAAACGCCTATTGGATGCACAAGATTGGTTAAAAACCCTAATTGGACAAGATTAAGTGTAGGGAGGACGAAAATGACCTAAATATTCATCCAATGACATAAAACACCTATTGGATGCACAAGATTGGTTAAAAACCCTAATTGGACAAGAATTAGCCTAGGGAAGACGAAAATGACCTAATTGTTCATCCAATGACTCAAAAACACCCATTGGATGTACAAGATTGGTTAAAAACCCTAATTGGACAAGATAAAGTGTTGGGAGGACAAAAATGACCTAAATGTTCATCCAATGACACAAAACACCTATTGGATGCACAAGATTGGTTAGAAACCTTAATTGGACAAGAATTAGCTTAGGGAGGACGAAAATGACCTAAATGTTCATTCAATGACAAAAAACACCTATTGGATGCACAAGATTGGTTAAAAACCCTAATTGGACAAGAATAAGTTTAGGGAGGAAGAAAATGACCTATTTGTTCATCCAATGACACAAAAACACTAATTGGATGCACACGATTCGTTAGAAAGCCTAATTGGACAAGATAAAGTGTAGGGAGGACGAAAATGACCTAAATTTTCATTCAATGACACAAAACACCTATTGGATGCACAAGATTAGTTAAAAACCCTAATTGGACAAGATTAAGTGTAGGGAGGACGAAAATGACCTAAATATTCATCCAATGACATAAAACACCTATTGGATGCACAAGATTGGTTAAAAACCCTAATTGGACAAGAATTAGCTTAGGGAGGACGAAAATGACCTAAATGTTCATTCAATGACAAAAAACACCTATTGGATGCACAAGATTGGTTAAAAACCCTAATTGGACAAGATTAAGTTTAGGGAGGAAGAAAGTGACCTATTTGTTCATCCAATGACACATAAACACTAATTGGATGTACACGATTCGTTAGAAAGCGTAATTGGACAAGATAAAGTGTAGGGAGGACGAAAATGACCTAAATATTCATCCAATGACATAAAACACCTATTGGATGCACAAGATTGGTTAGAAACCCTAATTGGTCAAGCTTAAGTGTAGGGAGGATGAAAATGACCTAAATATTCATCCAATGACATAAAACACCTATTGGATGCACAAGATTGGTTAACAACCCTAATTGGTCAAGCTTAAGTGTAGGGAGGACGAAAATGACCTAAATATTCATCCAATGACATAAAACACCTATTGGATGCACAAGATTGGTTAAAAACCCTAATTGGACAAGATTAAGTGTAGGGAGGACGAAAATGACCTAAATATTCATCCAATGACATAAAACACCTATTGGATGCACATGATTGGTTAAAAACCCTAATTGGACAAGAATTAGCCTAGGGAAGACGAAAATGACCTAATTGTTCATCCAATGACACAAAAACACCCATTGGATGTACAAGATTGGTTAAAAACCATAATTGGACAAGATTAAGTGTAGGGAGGACGAAAATGACCTAAATATTCATCCAATGACATAAATCACTTATTGGATGCACAAGATTGGTTAAAAACCCTAACTGGACAAGAATTAGCTTAGGGAGGACGAAAATGACCTAAATGTTCATTCAATGACAAAAAACACCTATTGGATGCACAAGATTGGTTAAAAACCCTAATTGGACAAGAATAAGTTTAGGGAGGAAGAAAATGACCTATTTGTTCATCCAATGACACAGAAACACTAATTGGATGCACACGATTCGTTAGAAAGCCTAATTGGACAAGAATTAGCCTAGGGAGGACGAAAATGACCTAATTGTTCATCCAATGACACAAAAACACCCATTGGATGTACAAGATTGGTTAAAAACGCTAATTGGACAAGATAAAGTGTTGGGAGGACAAAAAGCACCTAAATGTTCATCCAATGACACAAAACGCCTATTGGATGCACAAGATTGGTTAAAAACCCTAATTGGACAAGATGAAGTGTAGGGAGGACGAAAATGACCTAAATATTCATCCAATGACATAAAACACCTATTGGATGCACAAGATTGGTTAAAAACCCTAATTGGACAAGAATTAGCCTAGGGAAGACGAAAATGACCTAATTGTTCATCCAATGACACAAAAACACCCATTGGATGTACAAGATTGGTTAAAAACCATAATTGGACAAGATAAAGTGTTGGGAGGATAAAAAAGACCTAAATGTTCATCCAATGACATAAAACACCTATTGGATGCACAAGATTGGTTAAAAACCCTAATTGGACAAGAGTTAGCCTAGGGAGGATGAAAATGACCTAAATGTTCATTGAATGACACAAAACACCTATTGGATGCACAAGATTGGTTAAAAACCCTAATTGGACAAGATTAAGTTTAGGGAGGAAGAAAATGACCTATTTGTTCATCCAATGACACAGAAGCACTAATTGGATGTACACGATTCGTTAGAAAGCCTAATTGGACAACATAAAGTGTAGGGAGGACGAAAATGACCTAAATATTCATCCAATGACATAAAACACCTATTGGATGCACAAGATTGGTTAAAAACCCTAATTGGTCAAGCTTAAGTGTAGGGAGGACGAAAATGACCTAAATATTCATCCAATGACATAAAACACCTATTGGATGCACAAGATTGGTTAAAAACCCTAATTGGACAAGATTAAGTGTAGGGAGGACGAAAATGACCTAAATATTCATTCAATGACACAAAACATCTATTGGATGCACAAGATTAGTTAATAACCCTAATTCGACAAGATTAAGTGTAGGGAGGACGAAAATGACCTAAATATTCATCCAATGACATAAAACACCTATTGGATACACAAGATTGGTTAAAAACCCTAATTGGACAAGATTAAGTGTAGGGAGGACGAAAATGACCTAAATATTCATCCAATGACACAAAACGCCTATTGGATGCACAAGATTGGTTAAAAACCCTAATTGGACAAGATTAAGTGTAGGGAGGACGAAAATGACCTAAATATTCATCCAATGACATAAAACACCTATTGGATGCACAAGATTGGTTAAATACCCTAATTGGACAAGAATTAGCCTAGGGAAGACGAAAATGACCTAATTGTTCATCCAATGACACAAAAACACCCATTAGATGTACAAGATTGGTTAAAAACCATAATTGGACAAGATTAAGTGTTGGGAGGACAAAAATGACCTAAATGTTCATCCAATAACACAAAACACCTATTGGATGCACAAGATTGGTTAAAAACCCTAATTGGACAAGATTAAGTGTAGGGAGGACGAAAATGACCTAAATATTCATCCAATGACATAAAACACCTATTGGATGCACATGATTGGTTAAAAACCCTAATTGGACAAGAATTAGCCTAGGGAAGACGAAAATGACCTAATTGTTCATCCAATGACACAAAAACACCCATTGGATGTACAAGATTGGTTAAAAACCATAATTGGACAAGAATAAGTTTAGGGAGGAAGAAAATGACCTATTTGTTCATCCAATGACACACAAACACTAATTGGATGCACACGATTCGTTAGAAAGCCTAATTGGACAAGAATTAGCCTAGGGAGGATGAAAATGACCTAATTGTTCATCCAATGACACAAAAACACCCATTGGATGTACAAGATTGGTTAAAAACGCTAATTGGACAAGATAAAGTGTTGGGAGGACAAAAAGAACCTAAATGTTCATCCAATGACACAAAACGCCTATTGGATGCACAACATTGGTTAAAAACCCTAGTTGGACAAGATAAAGTGTAGGCAGGACAAAAATGACCTAAATGTTCATCCAAATACACAAAACGCCTATTGGATGCAGAAGATTGGTTAAAAACCTTAATTGAACAAGATTAAGTTTAGGGAGGACGAAAATGACCTAAATGTTCATCCAATGACACAAAACGCCTATTGGATGCACAAGATTGGTTAAAAATCGTAATTGGATAAGATTAACTGTAGGGAGGACGAAAATGACCTAAATATTCATCCAATGACATAAAACACCTATTGGATGCACAAGATTGGTTAAAAACCCAAATTGGACAAGAATTAGCCTAGGGAGGACGAAAATGACCTAATTGTTCATCCAATGACACAAAAACACCCATTGGTTGTACAAGATTGGTTAAAAACCCTAATTGGACAAGATTAAGAGTTGGGAGGATAAAAATGACGTAAATGTTCATCCAATGACATAAAACACCTATTGGATGCACAAGATTGGTTAAAAACCCTAATTGGACAAGAATTTGTCTAGGGAGGACGAAAATGACCTAAATGTTCACACAATGACACAAAAATCCTATTGGATGCACAAGATTGGTTAAAAACCCTAATTGGACAAGAATAGGTGTAGGGAGGACGAAAATGACCTAAATATTCATCCAATGACATAAAACACCTATTCGATGCACAAGATTGGTTAAAAACCCTAATTGGAAAAGAATTTTTCTAGGGAGGACGAAAATGACCTAAATTTTCTTCCAATGACACAAAACACCTATTGGATGCACAAGATTGGTTAAAAACCCTAATTGGCCATGAATTATCCTAGGGACGACAAAAATGACCTAATTGTTCATCTAATGACACAAAATCACCTATTGGATGCACACGATTGGTTAGAAACCCTAATTGGACAAGATAAAGTGTAGGGAGGACGAAAATGACCTAATTGTTCATCCAATGGCACAAAAACACCTATTGGATGCACAAGATTGGTTAAAAACCCTAATTGGACAAGATAAAGTGTAGGGAGGACAAAAATGACCTAAATATTCATCCAATGACACAAAACGCCTATTGGATGCACAAGATTGGTTAAAAACACTAATTGGACAAGATTAAGTGTAGGGAGGACGAAAATGACCTAAATATTCATCCAATGACATAAAACACCTATTGGATGCACAAGATTGGTTAAAAACCCTAATTGGACAAGAATTAGCCTAGGGAGGACGAAAATGACCTAACTGTTCGTCCAATGGCACAAAAACACCTATTGGATGCACAAGATTGGTTAAAAACCCTAATTGGACAAGATAAAGTGTAGGGAGGACAAAAATGACCTAAATGTTCATGCAATGACACAAAACGCCTATTGGATGGACAAGATTGGTTAAAAACCCTAATTGGACAAGATTAAGTGTAGGGAGGACGAAAATGACCTAAATATTCATCCAATGACATAAAACATCTATTGGATGCACAAGATTGGTTAAAAACCCTAATCGGACAAGAATTAGCCTAGGGAAGACGAAAATGACCTTATTGTTCATCCAATGACACAAAAACACCCATTGGATGTACAAGATTGGTTAAAAACCATAATTGGACAAGATAATGTGTTGGGAGGACAAAAATGACCTAAATGTTCATCCAATAACACAAAACACCTATTGGATGCACAAGATTGGTTAAAAACCTTAATTGGACAAGAATTAGCTTAGGGAGGACGAAAATGACCTAAATGTTCATTCAATGACAAAAAACACCTATTGGATGCACAAGATTGGTTAAAAACCCTAATTGGACAAGAATAAGATTAGGGAGGAAGAAAATGACCTATTTGTTCATCCAATGACACAAAAGCACTAATTGGATGCACACGATTCGTTAGAAAGCCTAATTGGACAAGATAAAGTGTAGGGAGGACAAAAATGACCTAAATTTTCATCCAATGACACAAAACGCCTATTGGATGCACAAGATTGGTTAAAAACCCTAATTGGACAAGATTAAGTGTAGGGAGGACGAAAATGAACTAAATATTCATCCAATGACATAAAACACCTATTGGATGCACGAGATTGGTTAAAAACCCTAATTGGACTAGAATTAGCCTAGGGAGGACGAAAATGACCTAATTGTTCATCCAATGACACAAAAACACCCATTGGATGTACAAGATTGGTTAAAAACCCTAATTGGACAAGATAAAGTGTTGGGAGGACAAAAAGGACCTAAATGTTCATCCAATGACACAAAACACCTATTGGATGCACAAGATTGGTTAAAAACCCTAATTGGACAAGAATTAGCCTAGGGAGGATGAAAATGACCTAAATGTTCATCCAATGACACAAAACACCTATTGGATGCACAAGATCGGTTAAAAACCCTAATTGGACAAGATTAAGTGTAGGGAGGACGAAAATGACCTAAATATTCATCCAATGACATAAAACACCTATTGGATGCACAAGATTGGTTAAAAACCCTAATTGGACAAGAATTAGCTTAGGGAGGACGAAAATGACCTAAATGTTCATTCAATGACAAAAAACACCTATTGGATGCACAAGATTGGTTAAAAACCCTAATTGGACAAGAATAAGTTTAGGGAGGAAGAAAATGACCTATTTGTTCATCCAATGACACAGAAACACTAATTGGATGCACACGATTCGTTAGAAAGCCTAATTGGACAAGAATTAGCCTAGGGAGGACGAAAATGACCTAATTGTTCATCCAATGACACAAAAACACCCATTGGATGTACAAGATTGGTTAAAAACGCTAATTGGACAAGATAAAGTGTTGGGAGGACAAAAAGCACCTAAATGTTCATCCAATGACACAAAACGCCTATTGGATGCACAAGATTGGTTAAAAACCCTAATTGGACAAGATTAAGTGTAGGGAGGACGAAAATGACCTAAATATTCATCCAATGACATAAAACACCTATTGGATGCACAAGATTGGTTAAAAACCCTAATTGGACAAGAATTAGCCTAGGGAAGACGAAAATGACCTAATTGTTCGTCCAATGACACAAAAACACCCATTGGATGTACAAGATTGGTTAAAAATCATAATTGGACAAGATTAAGTGTTGGGAGGACAAAAATGACCTAAATGTTCATCCAATGACACAAAACACCTATTGGATGCACAAGATTGGTTAAAAACCCTAATTGGACAAGAATTAGCTTAGGGAGGACGAAAATGACCTAAAGGTTCATTCAATGACAAAAAACACCTATTGGATGCACAAGATTGGTTAAAAACCCTAATTGGACAAGAATTAGCCTAGGGAGGACGAAAATGACCTAATTGTTCATCCAATGACACAAAAACACCCATTGGATGTACAAGATTGGTTAAAAACCCTAATTGGACAAGATAAAGTGTAGGGAGGACAAAAATGACCTAAATGTTCATCCAATGACACAAAACGCCTATTGGATGCACAAGATTGGTTAAAAACCGTAATTGGATAAGATTAAGTGTAGGGAGGACGAAAATGACCTAAATATTCATCCAATGACATAAAACACCTATTGGATGCACAAGATTGGTTAAAAACCCAAATTGGACAAGAATTAGCCTAGGGAAGACGAAAATGACCTAATTGTTCATCCAATGACACAAAAACACATATTGGATGCACAAGATTGGTTAAAAACCCTAATTGGACAAGGTAAAGTGTAGGGAGGACAAAAATGACCTAAATGTTCATCCAATGACAGAAAACATTTATTGGATGCACAAGATTGGTTAAAAACCCTAATTGGACAAGATAAAGTGTAGGGAGGACAAAAATGACCTAAATGTTCATCCAATGACACAAAACGCCTATTGGATGCACAAGATTGGTTAAAAACCGTAATTGGATAAGATTAAGTGTAGGGAGGACGAAAATGACCTAAATATTCATCCAATAACATAAAACACCTATTGGATGCACAAGATTGGTTAAAAACCCAAATTGGACAAGAATTAGCCTAGGGAAGACGAAAATGGCCTAATTGTTCATCCAATGACACAAAAACACCTATTGGATGCACAAGATTGGTTAAAAACCCTAATTGGACAAGATTAAGTAATGGGAGGACAAAAATGACCTAAATGTTCATCCAATGACAAAAAACACCTATTGGATGCACAAGATTGGTTAAAAACCCTAATTGGACAAGAATTAGCCTAGGGAGGACGAAAATGACCTAAATGTTCATTCAATGACACAAAACACCTATTGGATGCACAAGATTGGTTAAAAACCCTAATTGGACAAGATAAAGTGTAGGGAGGACAAAAATGACCAAAATGTTCATCCAATGACACAAAACGCCTATTGGATGCACAAGATTGGTTAAAAACCGTAATTGGATAAGATTAAGTGTAGGGAGGACGAAAATGACCTAAATATTCATCCAATGACATAAAACACCTATTGGATGCACAAGATTGGTTAAAAACCCAAATTGGACAAGAATTAGCCTAGGGAAGACGAAAATGACCTAATTGTTCATCCAATGACACAAAAACACCCATTGGATGTACAAGATTGGTTAAAAACCCTAATTGGACAAGATTAAGTGTTGGGAGGACAAAAATGACCTAAATGTTCATCCAATGACACAAAACACCTATTGGATGCACAAGATTGGTTAAAAACCCTAATTGGACAAGAATTAGCCTAGGGAGGACGAAAATGACCTAAATGTTCATTCAATGACACAAAACACCTATTGCATGCACAAGATTGGTTAAAAACCCTAATTGGACAAGAATAAGTTTAGGGAGGAAGAAAATGACCTATTTGTTCATCCAATGACACAAAAACACTAATTGGATGCACTAGATTCGTTAATAACCCTAATTCGACAAGATTAAGTGTAGGGAGGATGAAAATGACCTAAATATTCATCCAATGACACAAAACACCTATTGGATGCACAAGATTGGTTAAAAACCCTAATTGGACAAGAATTAGCCTAGGGAGGACGAAAATGACCTAAATGTTCATTCAATAACACAAAACACCTATTGGATGCACAAGATTGGTTAAAAACCCTAATTGGACAACATTAAGTGTTGGGAGGACAAAAATGACCTAAATGTTCATCCAATGACACGAAACACCTATTGGATGCACAAGATTGGTTGAAAACCCTAATTGGACAAGAATTAGCCTAGGGAGGATGAAAATGACCTAAATGTTCATTCAATGACACAAAACACCTATTGGATGCACAAGATTGGTTAAAAACCCTAATTGGACAAGATTAAGTTTAGGGAGGAAGAAAATGACCTATTTGTTCATCCAATGACACAAAAACACCAATTGGATGCACACGATTCGTTAGAAACCCTAATTGGACAAGATAAAGTGTAGGGAGGACGAAAATGACCTAAATTTTCTTCCAATGACACAAAACCACTATTGGATGCACAAGATTAGTTAAAAACCCTAATTGGACAAGATTAAGTGTAGGGAGGACGAAAATAACCCAAATATTCATCCAATGACATAAAACACCTATTGGATGCACAAGATTGGTTAAAAACCCTAATTGGACAAGAATTAGCCTAGGGAGGATGAAAATCACCTAATTGTTCATCCAATGACACAAAACCACTATTGGTTGCACAAGATTAGTTAAAAACCCTAATTAGACAAGATTAAGTGTAGGGAGGACGAAAATAACCTAAATATTCATCCAATGACATAAAACACCCATTGGATGTACAAGATTGGTTAAAAACCCTAATTGGACAAGATAAAGTGTTGGGAGGACAAAAACGACCTAAATGTTCATCCAATGACACAAAACACCTATTTGATGCACAAGATTGGTTAAAAACCCTAATTGGACAAGAATTAGCCTAGGGAGGATGAAAATGACCTAAATGTTCATTCAATGACACAAAACACCTATTGGATGCACACGATTGGTCATAAACCCTAATTGGACAAGATAAAGTGTAGGGAGGACGAAAATGACCTAAATTTTCATTCAATGACACAAAACATCTATTGGATGCACAAGATTAGTTAATAACCCTAATTCGACAAGATTAAGTGTAGGGAGGACGAAAATGACCTAAATATTCATCCAATGACACAAAACACCTATTGGATGCACAAGATTGGTTAAAAACACTAATTGGAAAAGAATTAGCCTAGGGATGACGAAAATGACCTAATTGTTCATCCAATGACACAAAAACACCCATTGGATGTACAAGATTGGTTAAAAACCCTAATTGGACAAGATAAAGTGTTGGGAGGACAAAAAGGACCTAAATGTTCATCCAATGACACAAAACACCTATTTGATGCACAAGATTGGTTAAAAACCCTAATTGGACTAGAATTAGCCTAGGGAGGACGAAAATGACCTAAATGTTCATTCAATGACACAAAACACCTATTGGATGCACAAGATTGGTTAAAAACCCTAATTGGACAAGATAAAGTGTAGGGAGGACAAAAATGACCTAAATGTTCATCCAATGACACAAAACACCTATTTGATGCACAAGATTGGTTAAAAACCCTAATTGGACAAGAATTAGCCTAGGGAGGATGAAAATGACCTAAATGTTCATTCAATGACACAAAACATCAATTGGATGCACAAGATTAGTTAATATCCCTAATTCGACAAGATTAAGTGTAGGGAGGACGAAAATGACCTAAATATTCATCTAATGACATAAAACACCTATTGGATACACAAGATTGGTTAAAAACCCTAATTGGACAAGATTAAGTGTAGGGAGGACGAAAATGACCTAATTGTTCATCCAATGGCACAAAAACACCTATTGGATGCACAAGATTGGTTAAAAACCCTAATTGGACAAGATAAAGTGTAGGGAGGACAAAAATGACCTAAATGTTCATCCAATGACACAAAACGCCTATTGGATGCACAAGATTGGTTAAAAACCCTAATTGGACAAGATTAAGTGTAGGGAGGACGAAAATGACCTAAATATTCATCCAATGACAAAAAACACCTATTGGATGCACAAGATTGGTTAAAAACCCTAATTGGACAAGAATTAGACTAGGGAGGACGAAAATGACCTAATTGTTCATCCAATGACACAAAAACACCCATTGGATGTACAAGATTGGTTAAAAACCCTAATTGGACAAGATAAAGTGTTGGGAGGACAAAAATGACCTAAATGTTCATCCAATGACACAAAACACCTATTGGATGCACAAGATTGGTTAAAAACCCTAATTGGACAAGAATTAGCCTAGGGAGGACGAAAATGACCTAAATGTTCATTCAATGACACAAATCACCTATTGGATGCACAAGATTGGTTAAAAACCCTAATTGGACAAGATTAAGTTTAGGGAGGAAGAAAATGACCTATTTGTTCATCCAATGACACAAAAACACCAATTGGATGCACACGATTCGTTAGAAACCCTAATTGGACAAGATAAAGTGTAGGAAGGACGAAAATGACCTAAATATTCATCCAATGACATAAAACACCTATTGGATACACAAGATTGGTTAAAAACCCTAATTGGACAAGATTAAGTGTAGGGAGGACGAAAATAACCTTAATATTCATCCAATGACACAAAACACCTATTGGATGCACAAAATTGGTTAAAATCACTAATTAGAAAAGAATTAGCCTAGGGAGGACGAAAATGATCTAATTGTTCATCCAATGACACAAAAACACCCATTGGATGTACAAGATTGGTTAAAAACCCTAATTGGACAAGATAAAGTGTTGGGAGGACAAAAAGGACCTAAATGTTCATCCAATGACACAAAACACCTATTTGATGCACAAGATTGGTTAAAAACCCTAATTGGACAAGAATTAGCCTAGGGAGGATGAAAATGACCTAAATGTTCATTCAATGACACAAAACACCTATTGGATGCACACGATTGGTCAGAAACCCTGATTGGACAAGATAAAGTGTAGGGAGGACGAAAATGACCTAAATTTTCATTCAATGACACAAAACATCTACTGGATGCACAAGATTAGTTAATAACCCTAATTCGACAAGATTAAGTGTAGGGAGGACGAAAATGACCTAAATATTCATCCAATGACATAAAACACCTATTGGATACACAAGATTGGTTAAAAACCCTAATTGGACAAGATTAAGTGTAGGGAGGACGAAAATGACCTAAATATTCATCCAATGACACAAAACACCTATTGGATGCACAAGATTGGTTAAAAACACTAATTGGAAAAGAATTAGCCTAGGGAGGACGAAAATGACCTAATTGTTCATCCAATGGCACAAAAACACCTATTGGATGCACAAGATTGGTTAAAAACCCTAATTGGACAAGATAAAGTGTAGGGAGGACAAAAATGACCTAAATGTTCATCCAATGACACAAAACACCTATTTGATGCACAAGATTGGTTAAAAACCCTAATTGGACAAGAATTAGCCTAGGGAGGATGAAAATGACCTAAATGTTCATTCAATGACACAAAACACCTATTGGATGCACAAGATTGGTTAAAAACCCTAATTGGACAAGATTAAGTTTAGGGAGGAAGAAAATGACCTATTTGTTAATCCAATGACACAAAAACACCAATTGGATGCACACGATTGGTCAGAAACCCTAATTGGACAAGATAAAGTGTAGGGAGGTCGAAAATGACCTAAATTTTCATCCAATGACACAAAACCACCTATTGGATGCACAAGTTTGGTTAAAAACCCTAATTGGAAAAGATTAAGTGTAGGGAGGACGAAAATGACCTAAATGTTCATCCAATGACACAAAAACACCTATTGGATGCACAAGATTGGTTAAAAACCCTAATTGGACAAGAATAAGTGTAGGGAGGACAAAAATGACCTAAATATTCATCCAATGACACAAAACGCCTATTGGATGCACAAGATTGGTTAAAAACCCTAATTGGACAAGATTGAGTGTAGGGAGGACGAAAATGACCTGATTGTTCATCCAATGGCACAAAAACACCTATTGGATGCACAAGATTGGTTAAAAACCCTAATTGGACAAGATAAAGTGTAGGGAGGACAAAAATGACCTAAATGTTCATCCAATGACACAAAACGCCTATTGGATGCACAAGATTGGTTAAAAACCCTAATTGGACAAGATTAAGTGTATGGAGGACGAAAATGACCTAAATATTCATCCAATGACATAAAACACCTATTGGATGCACAAGATTGGTTAAAAACCCTAATTGGACAAGAATTAGCCTAGGGAAGACGAAAATGACCTAATTGTTCATCCAATGACACAAAAACACCCATTGGATGTACAAGATTGGTTAAAAACCCTAATTGGACAAGATAAAGTGTAGGGAGGACAAAAATGACCTAAATGTTCATCCAATGACACAAAACGCCTATTGGATGCACAAGATTGGTTAAAAACCGTAATTGGATAAGATTAAGTGTAGGGAGGACGAAAATGACCTAAATATTCATCCAATGACATAAAACACCTATTGGATGCACAAGATTGGTTAAAAACCCAAATTGGACAAGAATTAGCCTAGGGAAGACGAAAATGACCTAATTGTTCATCCAATGACACAAAAACACATATTGGATGCACAAGATTGGTTAAAAACCCTAATTGGACAAGGTAAAGTGTAGGGAGGACAAAAATGACCTAAATGTTCATCCAATGACAGAAAACATTTATTGGATGCACAAGATTGGTTAAAAACCCTAATTGGACAAGATAAAGTGTAGGGAGGACAAAAATGACCTAAATGTTCATCCAATGACACAAAACGCCTATTGGATGCACAAGATTGGTTAAAAACCGTAATTGGATAAGATTAAGTGTAGGGAGGACGAAAATGACCTAAATATTCATCCAATAACATAAAACACCTATTGGATGCACAAGATTGGTTAAAAACCCAAATTGGACAAGAATTAGCCTAGGGAAGACGAAAATGGCCTAATTGTTCATCCAATGACACAAAAACACCTATTGGATGCACAAGATTGGTTAAAAACCCTAATTGGACAAGATTAAGTAATGGGAGGACAAAAATGACCTAAATGTTCATCCAATGACAAAAAACACCTATTGGATGCACAAGATTGGTTAAAAACCCTAATTGGACAAGAATTAGCCTAGGGAGGACGAAAATGACCTAAATGTTCATTCAATGACACAAAACACCTATTGGATGCACAAGATTGGTTAAAAACCCTAATTGGACAAGATAAAGTGTAGGGAGGACAAAAATGACCAAAATGTTCATCCAATGACACAAAACGCCTATTGGATGCACAAGATTGGTTAAAAACCGTAATTGGATAAGATTAAGTGTAGGGAGGACGAAAATGACCTAAATATTCATCCAATGACATAAAACACCTATTGGATGCACAAGATTGGTTAAAAACCCAAATTGGACAAGAATTAGCCTAGGGAAGACGAAAATGACCTAATTGTTCATCCAATGACACAAAAACATCTATTGGATGCACAAGATTGGTTAAAAACCCTAATTGGACAAGATTAAGTGTTGGGAGGACAAAAATGACCTAAATGTTCATCCAATGACACAAAGCACCTATTGGATGCACAAGATTGGTTAAAAACCCTAATTGGACAAGAATTAGCCTAGGGAGGACGAAAATGACCTAAATGTTCATTCAATGACACAAAACACCTATTGGATGCACAAGATTGGTTAAAAACCCTAATTGGACAAGATTAAGTTTAGGGAGGAAGAAAATGACCTATTTGTTCATCCAATGACACAAAAACACCAATTGGATGCACACGATTCGTTAGAAACCCTAATTGGACAAGATAAAGTGTAGGAAGGAAAAAAATGACCTAAATATTCATCCAATGACATAAAACACCTATTGGATACACAAGATTGGTTAAAAACCCTAATTGGACAAGATTAAGTGTGGGGAGGACGAAAATGACCTTAATATTCATCCAATGACACAAAACACCTATTGGATGCACAAGATTGGTTAAAAACACTAATTGGAAAAGAATTAGCCTAGGGAGGACGAAAATGATCTAATTGTTCATCCAATGACACAAAAACACCCATTGGATGTACAAGATTGGTTAAAAACCCTAATTGGACAAGATAAAGTGTTGGGAGGACAAAAAGGACCTAAATGTTCATCCAATGACACAAAACACCTATTTGATGCACAAGATTGGTTAAAAACCCTAATTGGACAAGAATTAGCCTAGGGAGGATGAAAATGACCTAAATGTTCATTCAATGACACAAAACACCTATTGGATGCACACGATTGGTCAGAAACCCTAATTGGACAAGATAAAGTGTAGGGAGGACGAAAATGAACTAAATTTTCATTCAATGACACAAAACAGCTATTGGATGCACAAGATTAGTTAATAACCCTAATTCGACAAGATTAAGTGTAGGGAGGACGAAAATGACCTAAATATTCATCCAATGACATAAAACACCTATTGGATACACAAGATTGGTTAAAAACCCTAATTGGACAAGATTAAGTGTAGGGAGGACGAAAATGACCTAAATATTCATCCAATGACACAAAACACCTATTGGATGCACAAGATTGGTTAAAAACACTAATTGGAAACGAATTAGCCTAGGGAGGACGAAAATGACCTAACTGTTCATCCAATGGCACAAAAACACCTATTGGAAGCACAAGATTGGTTAAAAACCCTAATTGGACAAGATAAAGTGCAGGGAGGACAAAAATGACCTAAATGTTCATCCAATGACACAAAACGCCTATTGGATGCACAAGATTGGTTAAAAACCGTAATTGGATAAGATTAAGTGTAGGGAGGACGAAAATGACCTAAATATTCATCCAATGACATAAAACAGCTATTGGATGCACAAGATTGGTTAAAAACCCAAATTGGACAAGAATTAGCCTAGGGAAGACGAAAATGACCTAATTGTTCATCCAATGACACAAAAACATCTATTGGATGCACAAGATTGGTTAAAAACCCTAATTGGACAAGATTAAGTGTTGGGAGGACAAAAATGACCTAAATGTTCATCCAATGACACAAAACACCTATTGGATGCACAAGATTGGTTAAAAACCCTAATTGGACAAGAATTAGCCTAGGGAGGACGAAAATGACCTAAATGTTCATTCAATGACACAAAACACCTATTGGATGCACAAGATTGGTTAAAAACCCTAATTGGACAAGATTAAGTTTAGGGAGGAAGAAAATGACGTATTTGTTCATCCAATGACACAAAAACACCAATTGGATGCACACGATTCGTTAGAAACCCTAATTGGACAAGATAAAGTGTAGGAAGGACGAAAATGACCTAAATATTCATCCAATGACATAAAACACCTATTGGATACACAAGATTGGTTAAAAACCCTAATTGGACAAGATTAAGTGTAGGGAGGACGAAAATGACCTTAATATTCATCCAATGACACAAAACACCTATTGGATGCACAAGATTGGTTAAAAACACTAATTGGAAAAGAATTAGCCTAGGGAGGACGAAAATGATCTAATTGTTCATCCAATGACACAAAAACACCCATTGGATGTACAAGATTGGTTAAAAACCCTAATTGGACAAGAGAAAGTGTTGGGAGGACAAAAAGGACCTAAATGTTCATCCAATGACACAAAACACCTATTTGATGCACAAGATTGGTTAAAAACCCTAATTGGACAAGAATTAGCCTAGGGAGGATGAAAATGACCTAAATGTTCATTCAATGACACAAAACACCTATTGGATGCACACGATTGGTCAGAAACCCTAATTGGACAAGATAAAGTGTAGGGAGGACGAAAATGACCTAAATTTTCATTCAATGACACAAAACATCTATTGGATGCCCAAGATTAGTTAATAACCCTAATTCGACAAGATTAAGTGTAGGGAGGACGAAAATGACCTAAATATTCATCCAATGACATAAAACACCTATTGGATACACAAGATTGGTTAAAAACCCTAATTGGACAAGATTAAGTGTAGGGAGGACGAAAATGACCTAAATATTCATCCAATGACACAAAACACCTATTGGATGCACAAGATTGGTTAAAAACACTAATTGGAAAAGAATTAGCCTAGGGAGGACGAAAATGACCTAACTGTTCATCCAATGGCACAAAAACACCTATTGGATGCACAAGATTGGTTAAAAACCCTAATTGGACAAGATAAAGTGGAGGGAGGACAAAAATGACCTAAATGTTTATCCAATGACACAAAACGCCTATTGGATGCACAAGATTGGTTAAAAACCGTAATTGGATAACATTAAGTGTAGGGAGGACGAAAATGACCTAAATATTCATCCAATGACATAAAACACCTATTGGATGCACAAGATTGGTTAAAAACCTAAATTGGACAAGAATTAGCCTAGGGAAGACGAAGATGACCTAATTGTTCATCCAATGACACAAAAACATCTATTGGATACTCAAGATTGGTTAAAAACCCTAATTGGACAAGATTAAGTGTTGGGAGGACAAAAATGACCTAAATGTTCATCCAATGACACAAAACACCTATTGGATGCACAAGATTGGTTAAAAACCCTAATTGGACAAGAATTAGCCTAGGGAGGACGAAAATGACCTAAATGTTCATTCAATGACACAAAACACCTATTGGATGCACAAGATTGGTTAAAAACCCTAATTGGACAAGATTAAGTTTAGGGAGGAAGAAAATGACCTATTTGTTCATCCAATGACACAAAAACACCAATTGGATGCACACGATTCGTTAGAAACCCTAATTGGACAAGATAAAGTGTAAGGAGGACGAAAATGACCTAAATTTTCATCCAATGACACAAAACCACTATTGGATGCACAAGATTAGTTAAAAACCCTAATTGGACAAGATTAAGTGTAGGGAGGACGAAAATAACCTAAATATTCATCCAATGACATAAAACACCTATTGGATGCACAAGATTGGTTAAAAACCCTAATTGGACAAGAATTAGCCTAGGGAGGACGAAAATCACCTAATTGTTCATCCAATGACACAAAAACACCCATTGGATGTACAAGATTGGTTAAAAACCCTAATTGGACAAGATAAAGTGTTGGGAGGACAAAAAGGACCTAAATGTTCATCCAATGACACAAAACACCTATTTGATGCACAAGATTGGTTAAAAACCCTAATTGGACAAGAATTAGCCTAGGGAGGATGAAAATGACCTAAATGTTCATTCAATGACACAAAACATCAATTGGATGCACAAGATTAGTTAATATCCCTAATTCGACAAGATTAAGTGTAGGGAGGACGAAAATGACCTAAATATTCATCTAATGACATAAAACACCTATTGGATACACAAGATTGGTTAAAAACCCTAATTGGACAAGATTAAGTGTAGGGAGGACGAAAATGACCTAATTGTTCATCCAATGGCACAAAAACACCTATTGGATGCACAAGATTGGTTAAAAACCCTAATTGGACAAGATAAAGTGTAGGGAGGACAAAAATGACCTAAATGTTCATCCAATGACACAAAACGCCTATTGGATGCACAAGATTGGTTAAAAAGCGTAATTGGATAAGATTAAGTGTAGGGAGGACGAAAATGACCTAAATATTCATCCAATGACATAAAACACCTATTGGATGCACAAGATCGGTTAAAAACCCAAATTGGACAAGAATTAGCCTAGGGAAGACGAAAATGACCTAATTGTTCATCCAATGACACAAAAACATCTATTGGATGCACAAGATTGGTTAAAAACCCTAATTGGACAAGATTAAGTGTTGGGAGGACAAAAATGACCTAAATGTTCATCCAATGACACAAAGCACCTATTGGATGCACAAGATTGGTTAAAAACCCTAATTGGACAAGAATTAGCCTAGGGAGGACGAAAATGACCTAAATGTTCATTCAATGACACAAAACACCTATTGGATGCACAAGATTGGTTAAAAACCCTAATTGGACAAGATTAAGTTTAGGGAGGAAGAAAATGACCTATTTGTTCATCCAATGACACAAAAACACCAATTGGATGCACACGATTCGTTAGAAACCCTAATTGGACAAGATAAAGTGTAGGAAGGACGAAAATGACCTAAATATTCATCCAATGACATAAAACACCTATTGGATACACAAGATTGGTTAAAAACCCTAATTGGACAAGATTAAGTGTAGGGAGGACGAAAATGACCTTAATATTCATCCAATGACACAAAACACCTATTGGATGCACAAGATTGGTTAAAAACCCTAATTGGACAAGAATTAGCCTAGGGAGGACGAAAATGACCTAAATGTTCATTCAATGACACAAAACACCTATTGGATGCACAAGATTGGTTAAAAACCCTAATTGGACAAGATAAAGTGTAGGGAGGACAAAAATGACCAAAATGTTCATCCAATGACACAAAACGCCTATTGGATGCACAAGATTGGTTAAAAACCGTAATTGGATAAGATTAAGTGTAGGGAGGACGAAAATGACCTAAATATTCATCCAATGACATAAAACACCTATTGGATGCACAAGATTGGTTAAAAACCCAAATTGGACAAGAATTAGCCTAGGGAAGACGAAAATGACCTAATTGTTCATCCAATGACACAAAAACACCTATTGAATGCACAAGATTGGTTAAAAACCCTAATTGGACAAGATTAAGTGTTGGGAGGACAAAAATGACCTAAATGTTCATCCAATGACACAAAACACCTATTGGATGCACAAGATTGGTTAAAAACCCTAATTGGACAAGATTGAATGTAGGGAGGACGAAAATGACCTAATTGTTCATCCAATGGCACAAAAACACCTATTGGATGCACAAGATTGGTTAAAAACCCTAATTGGACAAGATAAAGTGTAGGGAGGACAAAAATGACCTAAATGTTCATCCAATGACACAAAACGCCTATTGGATGCACAAGATTGGTTAAAAACCGTAATTGGATAAGATTAAGTGTAGGGAGGACGAAAATGACCTAAATATTCATCCAATGACATAAAACACCTATTGGATACACAAGATTGGTTAAAAACCCTAATTGGACAAGATTAAGTGTAGGGAGGACGAAAATGACCTAAATATTCATCCAATGACATAAAACACCTATTGGATGCACAAGATTGGTTAAAAACCCTAATTGGACAAGATTAAGTGTTGGGAGGACAAAAATGACCTAAATGTTCATCCAATGACACAAAACACCTATTGGATGCACAAGATTGGTTAAAAACCCTAATTGGACAAGAATTAGCCTAGGGAGGACGAAAATGACCTAAATGTTCATTCAATGACACAAATCACCTATTGGATGCACAAGATTGGTTAAAAACCCTAATTGGACAAGATTAAGTTTAGGGAGGAAGAAAATGACCTATTTGTTCATCCAATGACACAAAAACACCAATTGGATGCACACGATTCGTTAGAAACCCTAATTGGACAAGATAAAGTGTAGGAAGGACGAAAATGACCTAAATATTCATCCAATGACATAAAACACCTATTGGATACACAAGATTGGTTAAAAACCCTAATTGGACAAGATTAAGTGTAGGGAGGACGAAAATAACCTTAATATTCATCCAATGACACAAAACACCTATTGGATGCACAAAATTGGTTAAAATCACTAATTAGAAAAGAATTAGCCTAGGGAGGACGAAAATGATCTAATTGTTCATCCAATGACACAAAAACACCCATTGGATGTACAAGATTGGTTAAAAACCCTAATTGGACAAGATAAAGTGTTGGGAGGACAAAAAGGACCTAAATGTTCATCCAATGACACAAAACACCTATTTGATGCACAAGATTGGTTAAAAACCCTAATTGGACAAGAATTAGCCTAGGGAGGATGAAAATGACCTAAATGTTCATTCAATGACACAAAACACCTATTGGATGCACACGATTGGTCAGAAACCCTAATTGGACAAGATAAAGTGTAGGGAGGACGAAAATGACCTAAATTTTCATTCAATGACACAAAACACCTATTGGATGCACAAGATTAGTTAAAAACCCTAATTGGACAAGATTAAGTGTAGGGAGGACGAAAATGACCTAAATATTCATCCAATGACATAAAACACCTATTGGATGCACAAGATTGGTTAAAAACCCTAATTGGACAAGAATTAGCCAAGGGAAGACGAAAATGACCTAATTGTTCATCCAATGACACAAAAACACCCATTGGATGTACAAGATTGGTTAAAAACCCTAATTGGACAAGATAAAGTGTTGGGAGGACAAAAAGGACCTAAATGTTCATCCAATGACACAAAACGCCTATTGGATGCACAAGATTGGTTAAAAACCCTAATTGGACAAGATTAAGTGTAGGGAGGACGAAAATGACCTAAATATTCATCCAATGACATAAAACACCTATTGGATGCACAAGATTGGTTAAAAACCCTAATTGGACAAGAATTAGCCTAGGGAGGATGAAAATGACCTAATTGTTCATCCAATGACACAAAAACATCCATTGGATGTACAAGATTGGTTAAAAACCCTAATTGGACAAGAGTAAGTGTAGGGAGGACGAAAATGACCTAAATATTCATCCAATGACATAAAACACCTATTGGATGCACAAGATTGGTTAAAAACCCTAATTGGACAAGATTAAGTGTAGGGAGGACGAAAATGACCTAAATATTCATCCAATGACATAAAACACCCATTGGATGCACAAGATTGGTTAAAAACACTAATTGGAAAAGAATTAGCCTAGGGAGGACAAAAATGACCTAAATGTTCATCAATGGCACAAAACTCCTATTGGATGCACAAGATTGGTTAAAAACCGTAATTGGATAAGATTAAGTGTAGGGAGGACGAAAATGACCTAAATATTCATCCAATGACATAAAACACCTATTGGATGCACAAGATTGGTTAAAAACCCAAATTGGACAAGAATTAGCCTAGGGAAGACGAAAATGACCTAATTGTTCATCCAATGACACAAAAACATCTATTGGATGCACAAGATTGGTTAAAAACCCTAATTGGACAAGATTAAGTGTTGGGAGGACAAAAATGACCTAAATGTTCATCCAATGACACAAAACACCTATTGGATGCACAAGATTGGTTAAAAACCCTAATTGGACAAGAATTAGCCTAGGGAGGATGAAAATGACCTAAATGTTCATTCAATGACACAAAACACCTATTGGATGCACAAGATTGGTTAAAAACCCTAATTGGACAAGATTAAGTTTAGGGAGGAAGAAAATGACCTATTTGTTCATCCAATGACACAAAAACACCAATTGGATGCACACGATTGGTTAGAAATCCTAATTGGACAAGATAAAGTTTAGGGAGGACGAAAATGACCTAAATTTTCATTCAATGACACAAAACACCTATTGGATGCACAAGTTAGTTAAAAACCCTAATTGGACAAGATTATGTGTAGGGAGGACGAAAATGACCTAAATATTCATCCAATGACATAAAACACCTATTGGATGCACAAGATTGGTTAAAAACCCTAATTGGACAAGATTAAGTGTAGGGAGGACGAAAATGACCTAAATATTCATCCAATGACATAAAACACCTACTGGATGCACAAGATTGGTTAAGAACCCTAATTGGACTAGATTAAGTGTAGGGAGGATGAAAATGATCTAAATATTCATCCAATGACATAAAACACCTATTGGATGCACAAGATTGGTTAAAAACCTTAATTGGACAAGAATTTGCCTAGGGAGGACGAAAATGACTTAAATGTTCATCCAATGACACAAAAAAACCAATTGGATGCACAAGATTGGTTAAAAACCCTAATTTGACAAGAATTAGCCTAGGGAGGACGAAAATGACCTAATTGTTCATCCAATGACACAAAAACACCAATTGGATGCACAAGATTGGTTAAAAACCCTAATTTCACAAGAATTAGCCTAGGGAGGACGAAAATGACCTAATTGTTCATCCAATGACACAAAAACACCAATTGGATGCACAAGATTGGTTAAAAACCCTAATTCGACAAGAATTATCCTACGGAGGACGAAAATGACCTAATTGTTCATCCAATGACAGAAAAACACCTATTGGATGCACAGGTTTGGTTAAAAACCCTAATTGGAAAAGATAAAGTGTAGGGAGGACGAAAATGACCTAAATGTTCATCCAATGACACAAAAACACCTATTGGATGCATAAGATTGGTTAAAAACCCTAATTGGACAAGATTAAGTGTAGGGAGGACGAAAATGACCTAAATATTCATCCAATGACACAAAACACCTATTGGATGCACAAGATTGGTTAAAAACCCTAATTGGAAAAGAATTAGCCTAGGGAGGACGAAAATGACCTAATTGTTCATCCAATGACACAAAAACACCAATTGGATGCACAAGACTGGTTAAAAACCCTAATTCGACAAGAATTATCCTATGGAGGACGAAAATGACCTAATTGTTCATCCAATGACAGAAAAACACCTATTGGATGCACAGGTTTGGTTAAAAACCCTAATTGGAAAAGATAAAGTGTAGGGAGGACGAAAATGACCTAAATGTTCATCCAATGACACAAAAACACCTATTGGATGCATAAGATTGGTTAAAAACCCTAATTGGACAAGATTAAGTGTAGGGAGGACGAAAATGACCTAAATATTCATCCAATGACACAAAACACCTATTGGATGCACAAGATTGGTTAAAAACCCTAATTGGAAAAGAATTAGCCTAGGGAGGACGAAAATGACCTAATTGTTCATCCAATGGCACAAAAACACCTATTGGATTCACAAGATTGGTTAAAAACCCTAATTGGACAAGATAAAGTGTAGGGAGGACAAAAATGACCTAAATGTTCATCCAATGACATAAAACACCTATTGGATGCTCAAGATTGGTTAAAAACCCTAATTGGACAAGATTAAGTGTAGGGAGGACGAAAATGACCTAAATATTCATCCAATGGCATAAAACATTTATTGGATGCACAAGATTGGTTAAAAACCCTAATTGGACAAGATTAAGTGTAGGGAGGACGAAAATGACCTAAATATTCATCCAATGACATAAAACACCTATTGGATGCACAAGATTGGTTAAAAACCCTAATTGGACAAGAATTTGTCTAGGGAGGACTAAAATGACCTAAATGTTCATCCAATGACACATTACACCTATTGGATGCACAAGATTGGTTAAAAACCCTAATTGGACAAGATTAAGAGTAGGGACGACGAAAATGACCTAAATATTCATCCAATGACACAAAACACCTATTGGATGCACAAGATTGGTTAAAAACCCTAATTGGACAAGATTAAGTGTAGGGAGGACGAAAATGACCTAAATATTCATCCAATGGCATAAAACATCTATTGGATGCACAAGATTGGTTAAAAACCCTAATTGGACAAAAATAAGTGTAGGGAGGACCAAAATGACGTAAATATTCATCCAATGACACAAAACACCTATTGGATGCACAAGATTGGTTAAAAACCCTAATTGGACAAGAATTAGCCTAGGGAGGATGAAAATGACCTAAATGTTCATTCAATGACACAAAACACCTATTGGATGCACAAGATTGGTTAAAAACCCTAATTGGACAAGATTAAGTTTAGGGAGGAAGAAAATGACCTATTTGTTCATCCAATGACACAAAAACACCAATTGGATGCACACGATTCGTTAGAAACCCTAATTGGACAAGATAAAGTGTAGGGAGGACGAAAATGACCTAAATTTTCTTCCAATGACACAAAACCACTATTGGATGCACAAGATTAGTTAAAAACCCTAATTGGACAAGATTAAGTGTAGGGAGGACGAAAATAACCCAAATATTCATCCAATGACATAAAACACCTATTGGATGCACAAGATTGGTTAAAAACCCTAATTGGACAAGAATTAGCCTAGGGAGGATGAAAATCACCTAATTGTTCATCCAATGACACAAAACCACTATTGGTTGCACAAGATTACTTAAAAACCCTAATTAGACAAGATTAAGTGTAGGGAGGACGAAAATAACCTAAATATTCATCCAATGATATAAAACACCCATTGGATGTACAAGATTGGTTAAAAACCCTAATTGGACAAGATAAAGTGTTGGGAGGACAAAAACGACCTAAATGTTCATCCAATGACACAAAACACCTATTTGATGCACAAGATTGGTTAAAAACCCTAATTGGACAAGAATTAGCCTAGGGAGGATGAAAATGACCTAAATGTTCATTCAATGACACAAAACACCTATTGGATGCACACGATTGGTCAGAAACCCTAATTGGACAAGATAAAGTGTAGGGAGGACGAAAATGACCTAAATTTTCATTCAATGACACAAAACACCTATTGGATGCACAAGATTAGTTAAAAACCCTAATTGGACAAGATTAAGTGTAGGGAGGACGAAAATGACCTAAATATTCATCCAATGACATAAAACACCTATTGGATGCACAAGATTGGTTAAAAACCCTAATTGGACAAGAATTAGCCTAGGGAGGATGAAAATGACCTAAATGTTCATTCAATGACACAAAACACCTATTGGATGCACACGATTGGTCAGAAACCCTAATTGGACAAGATAAAGTGTAGGGAGGACGAAAATGACCTAAATTTTCATTCAATGACACAAAACATCTATTGGATGCACAAGATTAGTTAATAACCCTAATTGGACAAGATTAAGTGTAGGGAGGACGAAAATGACCTAAATATTCATCCAATGACATAAAACACCTATTGGATACACAAGATTGGTTAAAAACCCTAATTGGACAAGATTAAGTGTAGTGAGGACGAAAATGACCTAAATATTCATCCAATGACACAAAACAGCTATTGGATACACAAGATTGGTTAAAAACCCTAATTGGACAAGATTAAGTGTTGGGAGGACAAAACTGACCTAAATGTTCATCCAATGACACAAAACACCTATTGGATGCACAAGATTGGTTAAAAACCCTAATTGGACAAGAATTAGCCTAGGGAGGACGAAAATGACCTAAATGTTCATTCAATGACACAAAACACCTATTGGATGCACAAGATTGGTTAAAAACCCTAATTGGACAAGATTAAGTTTAGGGAGGAAGAAAATGACCTATTTGTTCATCCAATGACACAAAAACACCAATTGGATGCACACGATTCGTTAGAAACCCTAATTGGACAAGATAAAGTGTAGGGAGGACGAAAATGACCTAAATTATCATCCAATGACACAAAACACCTATTGGATGCACAAGATTATTTAAAAACCCTAATTGGACAAGATTAAGTGTAGGGAGGACGAAAATGACCTAAATATTCATCCAATGACATAAAACACCTATTGGATGCACAAGATTGGTTAAAACCCCTAATTGGACAAGAATTTGTCTAGGGAGGACGAAAATGACCTAAATGTTCACACAATGACACAAAACACCTATTGGATGCACAAGATTGGTTAAAAACCCTAATTGGACAAGAATAGGTGTAGGGAGGACGAAAATGACCTAAATATTCATCCAATGACATAAAACACCTATTCAATGCACAAGATTGGTTAAAAACACTAATTGGACAAGAATTTGTCTACGGAGGACGAAAATGACCTAAATGTTCACACAATGACACAAAACACCTATTGGATGCACAAGATTGGTTAAAAACCCTAATTGGACAAGAATTAGCCTAGGGAGGACGAAAATCACCTAATTGTTCATCCATTGACACAAAAACACCCATTGGATGCACAAGATTGGTTAAAAACCCTAATTGGACAAGATTAAGTGTTGGGAGGACAAAAATGACCTAAATGTTAATCCAATGACACAAAACACCTATTGGATGCACAAGATTGGTTAAAAACCCTAATTGGACAAGAATTAGCCTAGGGAGGACGAAAATGACCTAAATGTTCATTCAATGACACAAAACACCTATTGGATGCACAAGATTGGTTAAAAACCCTAATTGGACAAGATTAAGTTTAGGGAGGAAGAAAATGACCTATTTGTTCATCCAATGACACAAAAACACCAATTGGATGCACACGATTCGTTAGAAACCCTAATTGGACAAGATAAAGTGTAAGGAGGACGAAAATGACCTAAATTTTCATCCAATGACACAAAACCACTATTGGATGCACAAGATTAGTTAAAAACCCTAATTGGACAAGATTAAGTGTAGGGAGGACGAAAATAACCTAAATATTCATCCAATGACATAAAACACCTATTGGATGCACAAGATTGGTTAAAAACCCTAATTGGACAAGAATTAGCCTAGGGAGGACGAAAATCACCTAATTGTTCATCCAATGACACAAAAACACCCATTGGATGTACAAGATTGGTTAAAAACCCTAATTGGACAAGATAAAGTGTTGGGAGGACAAAAAGGACCTAAATGTTCATCCAATGACACAAAACACCAATTTCATGCACAAGATTGGTTAAAAACCCTAATTGGACAAGAATTAGCCTAGGGAGGATGAAAATGACCTAAATGTTCATTCAATGACACAAAACACCTATTGGATGCACACGATTGGTCAGAAACCCTAATTGGACAAGATAATGTGTAGGGAGGACGAAAATGACCTAAATTTTCATTCAATGACACAAAACATCTATTGGATGCACAAGATTAGTTAATAACCCTAATTCCACAAGATTAAGTGTAGGGAGGACGAAAATGACCAAAATATTCATCCAATGACACAAAACACCTATTGGATGCACAAGATTGGTTAAAAACACTAATTGGAAAAGAATTAGCCTAGGGACGACAAAAATGACCTAATTGTTCATCCAATGACACAAAAACACCAATTGGATGCACACGATTGGTTAGAAACCCTAATTGGACAAGATAAAGTGTAGGGAGGACGAAAATGACCTAATTGTTCATCCAATGGCACAAAAACACCTATTGGATGCACAAGATTGGTTAAAAACCCTAATTGGACAAGATAAAGTGTAGGGAGGACAAAAATGACCTAAATGTTCATCCAATGACACAAAACGCCTATTGGATGCACAAGATTGGTTAAAAACCGTAATTGGATAAGATTAAGTGTAGGGAGGACGAAAATGACCTAAATATTCATCCAATGACATAAAACACCTATTGGATGCACAAGATTGGTTAAAAACCCAAATTGGACAAGAATTAGCCTAGGGAAGACGAAAATGACCTAATTGTTCATCCAATGACACAAAAACATCTATTGGATGATCAAGATTGGTTAAAAACCCTAATTGGACAAGATTAAGTGTTGGGAGGACAAAAATGACCTAAATGTTCATCCAATGACACAAAACACCTATTGGATGCACAAGATTGGTTAAAAACCCTAATTGGACAAGAATTAGCCTAGGGAGGACGAAAATGACCTAAATGTTCATTCAATGACACAAAACACCTATTGGATGCACAAGATTGGTTAAAAACCCTAATTGGACAAGGTTAAGTTTAGGGAGGAAGAAAATGACCTATTTGTTCATCCAATGACACAAAAACACCAATTGGATGCACACCATTCGTTAGAAACCCTAATTGGACAAGATAAAGTGTAGGAAGGACGAAAATGACCTAAATATTCATCCAATGACATAAAACACCTATTGGATACACAAGATTGGTTAAAAACCCTAATTGGACAAGATTAAGTGTAGGGAGGACGAAAATGACCTTAATATTCATCCAATGACACAAAACACCTATTGGATGCACAAGATTGGTTAAAAACACTAATTGGAAAAGAATTAGCCTAGGGAGGACGAAAATGATCTAATTGTTCATCCAATGACACAAAAACACCCATTGGATGTACAAGATTGGTTAAAAACCCTAATTGGACAAGAGAAAGCGTTGGGAGGACAAAAAGGACCTAAATGTTCATCCAATGACACAAAACACCTATTTGATGCACAAGATTGGTTAAAAACCCTAATTGGACAAGAATTAGCCTAGGGAGGATGAAAATGACCTAAATGTTCATTCAATGACACAAAACACCTATTGGATGCACACGATTGGTCAGAAACCCTAATTGGACAAGATAAAGTGTAGGGAGGACGAAAATGACCTAAATTTTCATTCAATGACACAAAACATCTATTGGATGCCCAAGATTAGTTAATAACCCTAATTCGACAAGATTAAGTGTAGGGAGGACGAAAATGACCTAAATATTCATCCAATGACATAAAACACCTATTGGATACACAAGATTGGTTAAAAACCCTAATTGGACAAGATTAAGTGTAGGGAGGACGAAAATGACCTAAATATTCATCCAATGACACAAAACACCTATTGGATGCACAAGATTGGTTAAAAACACTAATTGGAAAAGAATTAGCCTAGGGACGACGAAAATGACCTAACTGTTCATCCAATGGCACAAAAACACCTATTGGATGCACAAGATTGGTTAAAAACCCTAATTGGACAAGATAAAGTGGAGGGAGGACAAAAATGACCTAAATGTTTATCCAATGACACAAAACGCCTATTGGATGCACAAGATTGGTTAAAAACCGTAATTGGATAACATTAAGTGTAGGGAGGACGAAAATGACCTAAATATTCATCTAATGACATAAAACACCTATTGGATGCACAAGATTGGTTAAAAACCTAAATTGGACAAGAATTAGCCTAGGGAAGACGAAGATGACCTAATTGTTCATCCAATGACACAAAAACATCTATTGGATGCACAAGATTGGTTAAAAACCCTAATTGGACAAGATTAAGTGTTGGGAGGACAAAAATGACCTAAATGTTCATCCAATGACACAAAACACCTATTGGATGCACAAGATTGGTTAAAAACCCTAATTGGACAAGAATTAGCCTAGGGAGGACGAAAATGACCTAAATGTTCATTCAATGACACAAAACACCTATTGGATGCACAAGATTGGTTAAAAACCCTAATTGGACAAGGTTAAGTTTAGGGAGGAAGAAAATGACCTATTTGTTCATCCAATGACACAAAAACACCAATTGGATGCACACGATTCGTTAGAAACCCTAATTGGACAAGATAAAGTGTAAGGAGGACGAAAATGACCTAAATTTTCATCCAATGACACAAAACCACTATTGGATGCACAAGATTAGTTAAAAACCCTAATTGGACAAGATTAAGTGTAGGGAGGACGAAAATAACCTAAATATTCATCCAATGACATAAAACACCTATTGGATGCACAAGATTGGTTAAAAACCCTAATTGGACAAGAATTAGCCTAGGGAGGACGAAAATCACCTAATTGTTCATCCAATGACACAAAAACACCCATTGGATGTACAAGATTGGTTAAAAACCCTAATTGGACAAGATAAAGTGTTGGGAGGACAAAAAGGACCTAAATGTTCATCCAATGACACAAAACACCTATTTCATGCACAAGATTGGTTTAAAACCCTAATTGGACAAGAATTAGCCTAGGGAGGATGAAAATGACCTAAATGTTCATTCAATGACACAAAACACCTATTGGATGCACACGATTGGTCAGAAACCCTAATTGGACAAGATAATGTGTAGGGAGGACGAAAATGACCTAAATTTTCATTCAATGACACAAAACATCTATTGGATGCACAAGATTAGTTAATAACCCTAATTCCACAAGATTAAGTGTAGGGAGGACGAAAATGACCAAAATATTCATCCAATGACACAAAACACCTATTGGATGCACAAGATTGGTTAAAAACACTAATTGGAAAAGAATTAGCCTAGGGATGACGAAAATGACCTAATTGTTCATCCAATGACACAAAAACACCCATTGGATGTACAAGATTGGTTAAAAACCCTAATTGGACAAGATAAAGTGTAGGGAGGACAAAAATGACCTAAATGTTCATCCAATGACACAAAACGCCTATTGGATGCACAAGATTGGTTAAAAACCTTAATTGGACAAGAATTAGCTTAGGGAGGACGAAAATGACCTAAATGTTCATTCAATGACAAAAAACACCTATTGGATGCATAAGATTGGTTAAAAACCCTAATTGGACAAGAATAAGTTTAGGGAGGAAGAAAATGACCTATTTGTTCATCCAATGACACAAAAACACTAATTGGATGCACACGATTCGTTAGAAAGCCTAATTGGACAAGATAAAGTGTAGGGAGGACAAAAATGACCTAAATGTTCATCCAATGACACAAAACACCTATTGGATGCACAAGATTGGTTAAAAACCCTAATTGGACAAGATTAAGTGTAGGGAGGACGAAAATGACCTAAATATTCATCCACTGACATAAAACACCTATTGGATGCACGAGATTGGTTAAAAACCCTAATTGGACTAGAATTAGCCTAGGGAGGACGAAAATGACCTAATTGTTCATCCAATGACACAAAAACACCCATTGGATGTACAAGATTGGTTAAAAACCCTAATTGGACAAGATAAAGTGTTGGGAGGACAAAAAGGACCTAAATGTTTATCCAATGACACAAAACGCCTATTGGATGCACAAGATTGGTTAAAAACCGTAATTGGATAAGATTAAGTGTAGGGAGGACGAAAATGACCTAAATATTCATCCAATGACATAAAACACCTATTGGATGCACAAGATTGGTTAAAAACCCAAATTGGACAAGAATTAGCCTAGGGAAGACGAAAATGACCTAATTGTTCATCCAATGACACAAAAACACCCATTGGATGTACAAGATTGGTTAAAAACCATAATTGGACAAGATAAAGTGTTGGGAGGATAAAAAAGACCTAAATGTTCATCCAATGACATAAAACACCTATTGGATGCACAAGATTGGTTAAAAACCCTAATTGGACAAGAATTAGCCTAGGGAGGACGAAAATGACCTAAATGTTCATTCAATGACACAAAACACCTATTGGATGCACAAGATTGGTTAAAAACCCTAATTGGACAAGAATAAGTTTAGGGAGGAAGAAAATGACCTATTTGTTCATCCAATGACACAAAAACACTAATTGGATGCACTAGATTCGTTAATAACCCTAATTCGACAAGATTAAGTGTAGGGAGGATGAAAATGACCTAAATATTCATCCAATGACACAAAACACCTATTGGATGCACAAGATTGGTTAAAAACACTAATTGGAAAAGAATTAGCCTAGAGAGGACGAAAATGACCTAATTGTTCATCCAATGACACAAAAACACCCATTGGATGTACAAGATTGGTTAAAAACCCTAATTGGATAAGATAAAGTGTTGGGAGGACATAAAGGACCTAAATGTTCATCCAATGACACAAAACACCTATTTGATGCACTAGATTGGTTAAAAACCCTAATTGGACCAGAATTAGCCTAGGGAGGATGAAAATGACCTAATTGTTCATTCAATGACACAAAACACCTATTGGATGCACACGATTGGTCAGAAACCCTAATTGGACAAGATAAAGTGTAGGGAGGACGAAAATGACCTAAATTTTCATTCAATGAAACAAAACATCTATTGGATGCACAAGATTAGTTAATAACCCTAATTCGACAAGATTAAGTGTAGGGAGGACGAAAATGACCTAAATATTCATCCAATGACATAAAACACCTATTGGATACACAAGATTGGTTAAAAACCCTAATTGGACAAGATTAAGTGTTGGGAGGACAAAAATGACCTAAATGTTCATCCATTGACACAAAACACCTATTGGATGCACAAGATTGGTTAAAAACCCTAATTGGACAAGAATTAGCCTAGGGAGGACGAAAATGACCTAAAGGTTCATTCAATGACACAAAACACCTATTGGATGCACAAGATTGGTTAAAAACCCTAATTGGACAACATTAAGTGTTGGGAGGACAAAAATGACCTAAATGTTCATCCAATGACACAAAACACCTATTGGATGCACAAGATTGGTTAAAAACCCTAATTGGACAAGAATTAGCCTAGGGAGGATGAAAATGACCTAAATGTTCATTCAATGACACAAATCACCTATTGGATGCACAAGATTGGTTAAAAAGCCTAATTGGACAAGATTAAGTTTAGGGAGGAAGAAAATGACCTATTTGTTCATCCAATGACACAAAAACACCAATTCGATGCACACGATTGGTCAGAAACCCTAATTGGACAAGATAAAGTGTAGGGAGGACGAAAATGACCTAAATTTTCATTCAATGACACAAAACACCTATTGGATGTACAAGATTAGTTAAAAATCCTAATTGGAGAAGATTAAGTGTAGGGAGGACGAAAATGACCTAAATATTCATCCAATGGCATAAAACATCTATTGGATGCACAAGATTGGTTAAAAACCCTAATTGGACAAGATTAAGTGTAGGGAGGACGAAAATGACCTAAATATTCATCCAATGACATAAAACACCTATTGGATGCACAAGATTGGTTAAAATCCCTAATTGGACAAGAATTTTTCTAGGGAGGACGAAAATGACCTAAATGTTCACACAATGACACAAAACACCTATTGCATGGACAAGATTGGTTAAAAACCCTAATTGGACAAAAATTAGCCCAAGGAGGACGAAAATGACCTAAATGTTCATTCAATGACACAAAACACCTATTTGAAGCACAAGATTGGTTAAAAACCCTAATTGTACATGAATTATCCTAGGGAGGAAGAAAATGACCTATTTGTTCATCCAATGACACAAAAACACCAATTGGATGCACACGATTGGTTAGAAACCCTAATTGGACCAGATAAAGTGTAGGGAGGACGAAAATGACCTAAATGTTCATTCAATGACAGAAAACACCTATCGGATGCACAAGATTGGTTAAAAACCCTAATTGGACAAGATTGAGTGTAGGGAGGACGAAAATGACCTAAATATTCAACCAATGACGCAAAACACCTATTGGATGCACAAGATTGGTTAAAAACCCTAATTTGACAAGAATTAGCCTAGGGAGGACCAAAATGACCTAATTGTTCATTCAATGACACAAAAACACCAATTGGATGCACAAGATTGGTTAAAAACCCTAATTGGACAAGAATTATCCTAAGGAGGACGAAAATGACCTAATTGTTCATCCAATGACACAAAAACACCTATTGGATGCACAAGTTTGGTTAAAAACCCTAATTGGACAAGATTAAGTGTAGGGAGGACGAAAATGACCTAAATATTCATCCAATGACATAAAACACCTATTGGATGCACAAGATTGGTTAAAAACCCTAATTGGACAAGAATTTGTCTAGGGAGGACGAAAATGACCTAAATGTTCACACAATGACACAAAACACCTATTGGATGCACAAGATTGGTTAAAAACCCTAATTGGACAAGAATTAGCCTAGGGAGGACGAAAATGACCTAAATGTTCATTCAATGACACAAAACACCTATTGGATGCACAAGATTGGTTAAAAACCCTAATTGGACAAGATTAAGTTTAGGGAGGAAGAAAATGACCTATTTGTTCATCCAATGACACAAAAACACCAATTGGATGCACACGATTCGTTAGAAACCCTAATTGGACAAGATAAAGTGTAGGGAGGACGAAAATGACCTAAATTATCATCCAATGACACAAAACACCTATTGGATGCACAAGATTATTTAAAAACCCTAATTGGACAAGATTAAGTGTAGGGAGGACGAAAATGACCTAAATATTCATCCAATGACATAAAACACCTATTGGATGCACAAGATTGGTTAAAACCCCTAATTGGACAAGAATTTGTCTAGGGAGGACGAAAATGACCTAAATGTTCACACAATGACACAAAACACCAATTGGATGCACAAGATTGGTTAAAAACCCTAATTGGACAAGAATAGGTGTAGGGAGGACAAAAATGACGTAAATGTTCATCCAATGACACAAAACACCTATTGGATGCACAAGATTGGTTAAAAACCCTAATTGGACAAGAATTAGCCTAGGGAGGACGAAAATGACCTAAATGTTCATTCAATGACACAAAACACCTATTGGATGCACAAGATTGGTTAAAAACCCTAATTGGACAAGATTAAGTTTAGGGAGGAAGAAAATGACCTATTTGTTCATCCAATGACACTAAAACACCAATTGGATGCACACGATTCGTTAGAAACCCTAATTGGACAAGATAAAGTGTAGGGAGGACGAAAATGACCTAATTTTTCATTAAATGAAACAAAACACCTATTGGATGCACAAGATTAGTTAAAAACCCTAATTGGACAAGATTAAGTGTAGGAAGGACGAAAATGACCTAAATATTCATCCAATGACATAAAACACCTATTGGATGCACAAGATTGGTTAAAAACCCTAATTGGACAAGAATTAGCCTAGGGAGGACGAAAATGACCTAAATGTTCATTCAATGACACAAAACACCTATTGGATGCACAAGATTGGTTAAAAACCCTAATTGGACAAGATTAAGTTTAGGGAGAAAGAAAATGACCTATTTGTTCATCCAATGACACAAAAACACCAATTGGATGCACACGATTCGTTAGAAACCCTAATTGGACAAGATAAAGTGTAGGGAGGACGAAAATGACCTAAATTTTCATCCAATGACACAAAACCACTATTGGATGCACAAGATTAGTTAAAAACCCTAATTGGACAAGATTAAGTGTAGGGAGGACGAAAATAACCTAAATATTCATCCAATGACATAAAACACCTATTGGATGCACAAGATTGGTTAAAAACCCTAATTGGACAAGAATTAGCCTAGGGAGGACGAAAATCACCTAATTGTTCATCCAATGACACAAAAACACCCATTGGATGTACAAGATTGGTTAAAAACCCTAATTGGACAAGATAAAGTGTTGGGAGGACAAAAAGGACCTAAATGTTCATCCAATGACACAAAACACCTATTGGATGCACAAGATTGGTTAAAAACCCTAATTGGACAAGATTAAGTGTAGGGAGGACGAAAATGACCTAAATATTCATCCAATGACACAAAACACCTATTGGATGCACAAGATTGGTTAAAAACACTAATTGGAAAAGAATTAGCCTAGGGAGGACGAAAATGACCTAATTGTTCATCCAATGGCACAAAAACACCTATTGGATGCACAAGATTGGTTAAAAACCCTAATTGGACAAGATAAAGTGTAGGGAGGACAAAAATGACCTAAATGTTCATCCAATGACACAAAACACCTATTTGATGCACAAGATTGGTTAAAAACCCTAATTGGACAAGAATTAGCCTAGGGAGGATGAAAATGACCTAAATGTTCATTCAATGACACAAAACACCTATTGGATGCACACGATTGGTCATAAACCCTAATTGGACAAGATAAAGTGTAGGGAGGACGAAAATGACCTAAATTTTCATTCAATGACATAAAACATCTATTGGATGCACAAGATTGGTTAAAAACCCTAATTGGACAAGAATTAGCCTAGGGAGGACGAAAATGACCTAAAGGTTCATTCAATGACACAAAACACCTATTGGATGCACAAGATTGGTTAAAAACCCTAATTGGACAACATTAAGTGTTGGGAGGACAAAAATGACCTAAATGTTCATCCAATGACACAAAACACCTATTGGATGCACAAGATTGGTTAAAAACCCTAATTGGACAAGAATTAGCCTAGGGAGGATGAAAATGACCTAAATGTTCATTCAATGACACAAAACACCTATTGGATGCACAAGATTGGTTAAAAACCCTAATTGGACAAGATTAAGTTTAGGGAGGACGAAAATGACCTAAATATTCATCCAATGGCATAAAACATCTATTGGATGCACAAGATTGGTTAAAAACCCTAATTGGACAAGATTAAGTGTAGGGAGGACGAAAATGACCTAAATATTCATCCAATGGCATAAAACATCTATTGGATGCACAAGATTGGTTAAAAACCCTAATTGGACAAAAATAAGTGTAGGGAGGACCAAAATGACGTAAATATTCATCCAATGACACAAAACACCTATTGGATGCACAAGATTGGTTAAAAACCCTAATTGGACAAGAATTAGCCTAGGGAGGATGAAAATGACCTAAATGTTCATTCAATGACACAAAACACCTATTGGATGCACAAGATTGGTTAAAAACCCTAATTGGACAAGATTAAGTGTAGGGAGGACGAAAATGACCTAAATATTCATCCAATGACATAAAACACCTATTGGATGCACAAGATTGGTTAAAAACCCTAATTGGACAAGAATTAGCCTAGGGAGGATGAAAATGACCTAATTGTTCATCCAATGACACAAAAACATCCATTGGATGTACAAGATTGGTTAAAAACCCTAATTGGACAAGAGTAAGTGTAGGGAGGACGAAAATGACCTAAATATTCATCCAATGACATAAAACACCTATTGGATGCACAAGATTGGTTAAAAACCCTAATTGGACAAGATTAAGTGTAGGGAGGACGAAAATGACCTAAATATTCATCCAATGACATAAAACACCCATTGGATGCACAAGATTGGTTAAAAACACTAATTGGAAAAGAATTAGCCTAGGGAGGACAAAAATGACCTAAATGTTCATCAATGGCACAAAACTCCTATTGGATGCACAAGATTGGTTAAAAACCGTAATTGGATAAGATTAAGTGTAGGGAGGACGAAAATGACCTAAATATTCATCCAATGACATAAAACACCTATTGGATGCACAAGATTGGTTAAAAACCCAAATTGGACAAGAATTAGCCTAGGGAAGACGAAAATGACCTAATTGTTCATCCAATGACACAAAAACATCTATTGGATGCACAAGATTGGTTAAAAACCCTAATTGGACAAGATTAAGTGTTGGGAGGACAAAAATGACCTAAATGTTCATCCAATGACACAAAACACCTATTGGATGCACAAGATTGGTTAAAAACCCTAATTGGACAAGAATTAGCCTAGGGAGGATGAAAATGACCTAAATGTTCATTCAATGACACAAAACACCTATTGGATGCACAAGATTGGTTAAAAACCCTAATTGGACAAGATTAAGTTTAGGGAGGAAGAAAATGACCTATTTGTTCATCCAATGACACAAAAACACCAATTGGATGCACACGATTCGTTAGAAACCCTAATTGGACAAGATAAAGTGTAGGGAGGACGAAAATGACCTAAATTTTCTTCCAATGACACAAAACCACTATTGGATGCACAAGATTAGTTAAAAACCCTAATTGGACAAGATTAAGTGTAGGGAGGACGAAAATAACCCAAATATTCATCCAATGACATAAAACACCTATTGGATGCACAAGATTGGTTAAAAACCCTAATTGGACAAGAATTAGCCTAGGGAGGATGAAAATCACCTAATTGTTCATCCAATGACACAAAACCACTATTGGTTGCACAAGATTACTTAAAAACCCTAATTAGACAAGATTAAGTGTAGGGAGGACGAAAATAACCTAAATATTCATCCAATGATATAAAACACCCATTGGATGTACAAGATTGGTTAAAAACCCTAATTGGACAAGATAAAGTGTTGGGAGGACAAAAACGACCTAAATGTTCATCCAATGACACAAAACACCTATTTGATGCACAAGATTGGTTAAAAACCCTAATTGGACAAGAATTAGCCTAAGGAGGATGAAAATGACCTAAATGTTCATTCAATGACACAAAACACCTATTGGATGCACACGATTGGTCATAAACCCTAATTGGACAAGATAAAGTGTAGGGAGGACGAAAATGACCTAAATTTTCATTCAATGACATAAAACATCTATTGGATGCACAAGATTAGTTAATAACCCTAATTCGACAAGATTAAGTGTAGGGAGGACGAAAATGACCTAAATATTCATCCAATGACACAAAACACCTATTGGATGCACAAGATTGGTTAAAAACACTAATTGGAAAAGAATTAGCCTAGGGATGACGAAAATGACCTAATTGTTCATCCAATGACACAAAAACACCCATTGGATGTACAAGATTGGTTAAAAACCCTAATTGGACAAGATAAAGTGTTGGGAGGACAAAAAGGACCTAAATGTTCATCCAATGACACAAAACAGCTATTTGATGCACAAGATTGGTTAAAAACCCTAATTGGACTAGAATTAGCCTAGGGAGGACGAAAATGACCTAAATGTTCATTCAATGACACAAAACACCTATTGGATGCACAAGATTGGTTAAAAACCCTAATTGGACAAGATAAAGTGTAGGGAGGACAAAAACGACCTAAATGTTCATCCAATGACACAAAACACCTATTTGATGCACAAGATTGGTTAAAAACCCTAATTGGACAAGAATTAGCCTAGGGAGGATGAAAATGACCTAAATGTTCATTCAATGACACAAAACATCAATTGGATGCACAAGATTAGTTAATATCCCTAATTCGACAAGATTAAGTGTAGGGAGGACGAAAATGACCTAAATATTCATCTAATGACATAAAACACCTATTGGATACACAAGATTGGTTAAAAACCCTAATTGGACAAGATTAAGTGTAGGGAGGACGAAAATGACCTAATTGTTCATCCAATGGCACAAAAACACCTATTGGATGCACAAGATTGGTTAAAAACCCTAATTGGACAAGATAAAGTGTAGGGAGGACAAAAATGACCTAAATGTTCATCCAATGACACAAAACGCCTATTGGATGCACAAGATTGGTTAAAAACCCTAATTGGACAAGATTAAGTGTAGGGAGGACGAAAATGACCTAAATATTCATCCAATGACATAAAACACCTATTGGATGCACAAGATTGGTTAAAAACCCTAATTGGACAAGAATTAGCCTAGGGAAGACGAAAATGACCTAATTGTTCATCCAATGACACAAAACACCCATTGGATGTACAAGATTGGTTAAAAACCATAATTGGACAAGATTAAGTGTTGGGAGGACAAAAATGACCTAAATGTTCATCCAATAACACAAAACACCTATTGGATGCACAAGATTGGTTAAAAACCCTAATTGGACAAGATAAAGTGTAGGGAGGACAAAAATGACCTAAATGTTCATCCAATGACACAAAACGCCTATTGGATGCACAAGATTGGTTAAAAACCCTAATTGGACAAGATTAAGTGTATGGAGGACGAAAATGACCTAAATATTCATCCAATGACATAAAACACCTATTGGATGCACAAGATTGGTTAAAAACCCTAATTGGACAAGAATTAGCCTAGGGAAGACGAAAATGACCTAATTGTTCATCCAATGACACAAAAACACCCATTGGATGTACAAGATTGGTTAAAAACCATAATTGGACAAGATTAAGTGTAGGGAGGACGAAAATGACCTAAATATTCATCCAATGACATAAAACACCTATTGGATGCACAAGATTGGTTAAAAACCCAAATTGGACAAGAATTAGCCTAGGGAAGACGAAAATGACCTAATTGTTCATCCAATGACACAAAAACACCTATTGGATGCACAAGATTGGTTAAAAACCCTAATTGGACAAGATTAAGTGTTGGGAGGACAAAAATGACCTAAATGTTCATCCAATGACACAAAACACCTATTGGATGCACAAGATTGGTTAAAAACCCTAATTGGACAAGAATTAGCCTAGGGAGGACGAAAATGACCTAAATGTTCAATCAATGACACAAAACACCTATTGGATGCACAAGATTGGTTAAAAACCGTAATTGGATAAGATTAAGTGTAGGGAGGACGAAAATGACCTAAATATTCATCCAATGACATAAAACACCTATTGGATGCACAAGATTGGTTAAAAACCCAAATTGGACAAGAATTAGCCTAGGGAAGACGAAAATGACCTAATTGTTCATCCAATGACACAAAAACACCTATTGAATGCACAAGATTGGTTAAAAACCCTAATTGGACAAGATTAAGTGTTGGGAGGACAAAAATGACCTAAATGTTCATCCAATGACACAAAACACCTATTGGATGCACAAGATTGGTTAAAAACCCTAATTGGACAAGAATTAGCCTAGGGAGGATGAAAATGACCTAAATGTTCATTCAATGACACAAAACACCTATTGGATGCACAAGATTGGTTAAAAACCCTAATTGGACAAGATTAAGTTTAGGGAGGAAGAAAATGACCTATTTGTTCATCCAATGACACAAAAACACCAATTGGATGCACACGATTCGTTAGAAACCCTAATTGGACAAGATAAAGTGTAGGGAGGACGAAAATGACCTAAATTTTCTTCCAATGACACAAAACCACTATTGGATGCACAAGATTAGTTAAAAACCCTAATTGGACAAGATTAAGTGTAGGGAGGACGAAAATAACCCAAATATTCATCCAATGACATAAAACACCTATTGGATGCACAAGATTGGTTAAAAACCCTAATTGGACAAGAATTAGCCTAGGGAGGATGAAAATCACCTAATTGTTCATCCAATGACACAAAACCACTATTGGTTGCACAAGATTACTTAAAAACCCTAATTAGACAAGATTAAGTGTAGGGAGGACGAAAATAACCTAAATATTCATCCAATGATATAAAACACCCATTGGATGTACAAGATTGGTTAAAAACCCTAATTGGACAAGATAAAGTGTTGGGAGGACAAAAACGACCTAAATGTTCATCCAATGACACAAAACACCTATTTGATGCACAAGATTGGTTAAAAACCCTAATTGGACAAGAATTAGCCTAGGGAGGATGAAAATGACCTAAATGTTCATTCAATGACACAAAACACCTATTGGATGCACACGATTGGTCAGAAACCCTAATTGGACAAGATAAAGTGTAGGGAGGACGAAAATGACCTAAATTTTCATTCAATGACACAAAACACCTATTGGATGCACAAGATTAGTTAAAAACCCTAATTGGACAAGATTAAGTGTAGGGAGGACGAAAATGACCTAAATATTCATCCAATGACATAAAACACCTATTGGATGCACAAGATTGGTTAAAAACCCTAATTGGACAAGATTAAGTGTAGGGAGGACGAAAATGACCTAAATTTTCTTTCAATGACACAAAACATCTATTGGATGCCCAAGATTAGTTAATAACCCTAATTCGACAAGATTAAGTGTAGGGAGGACGAAAATGACCTAAATATTCATCCAATGACATAAAACACCTATTGGATACACAAGATTGGTTAAAAACCCTAATTGGACAAGATTAAGTGTAGGGAGGACGAAAATGACCTAAATATTCATCCAATGACATAAAACACCTATTGGATACACAAGATTGGTTAAAAACCCCAATTGGACAAGATTAAGTGTAGGGAGGACGAAAATGACCTAAATATTCATCCAATGACACAAAACACCTATTGGATGCACAAGATTGGTTAAAAACACTAATTGGAAAAGAATTAGCCTAGGGAGGACGAAAATGACCTAACTGTTCATCCAATGGCACAAAAACACCTATTGGATGCACAAGATTGGTTAAAAACCCTAATTGGACAAGATAAAGTACAGGGAGGACAAAAATGACCTAAATGTTTATCCAATGACACAAAACGCCTATTGGATGCACAAGATTGGTTAAAAACCGTAATTGGATAACATTAAGTGTAGGGAGGACGAAAATAACCTAAATATTCATCCAATGACATAAAACACCTATTGGATGCACAAGATTGGTTAAAAACCTAAATTGGACAAGAATTAGCCTAGGGAAGACGAAGATGACCTAATTGTTCATCCAATGACACAAAAACATCTATTGGATGCACAAGATTGGTTAAAAAGCCTAATTGGACAAGATTAAGTGTTGGGAGGACAAAAATGACCTAAATGTTCATCCAATGACACAAAACACCTATTGGATGCACAAGATTGGTTAAAAACCCTAATTGGACAAGAATTAGCCTAGGGAGGACGAAAATGACCTAAATGTTCATTCAATGACACAAAACACCTATTGGATGCACAAGATTGGTTAAAAACCCTAATTGGACAAGATTAAGTTTAGGGAGAAAGAAAATGACCTATTTGTTCATCCAATGACACAAAAACACCAATTGGATGCACACGATTCGTTAGAAACCCTAATTGGACAAGATAAAGTGTAGGGAGGACGAAAATGACCTAAATTTTCATCCAATGACACAAAACCACTATTGGATGCACAAGATTAGTTAAAAACCCTAATTGGACAAGATTAAGTGTAGGGAGGACGAAAATAACCTAAATATTCATCCAATGACATAAAACACCTATTGGATGCACAAGATTGGTTAAAAACCCTAATTGGACAAGAATTAGCCTAGGGAGGACGAAAATCACCTAATTGTTCATCCAATGACACAAAAACACCCATTGGATGTACAAGATTGGTTAAAAACCCTAATTGGACAAGATAAAGTGTTGGGAGGACAAAAAGGACCTAAATGTTCATCCAATGACACAAAACACCTATTTGATGCACAAGATTGGTTAAAAACCCTAATTGGACAAGAATTAGCCTAGGGAGGATGAAAATGACCTAAATGTTCATTCAATGACACAAAACATCAATTGGATGCACAAGATTAGTTAATATCCCTAATTCGACAAGATTAAGTGTAGGGAGGACGAAAATGACCTAAATATTCATCTAATGACATAAAACACCTATTGGATACACAAGATTGGTTAAAAACCCTAATTGGACAAGATTAAGTGTAGGGAGGACGAAAATGACCTAATTGTTCATCCAATGGCACAAAAACACCTATTGGATGCACAAGATTGGTTAAAAACCCTAATTGGACAAGATAAAGTGTAGGGAGGACAAAAATGACCTAAATGTTCATCCAATGACACAAAACGCCTATTGGATGCACAAGATTGGTTAAAAAGCGTAATTGGATAAGATTAAGTGTAGGGAGGACGAAAATGACCTAAATATTCATCCAATGACATAAAACACCTATTGGATGCACAAGATCGGTTAAAAACCCAAATTGGACAAGAATTAGCCTAGGGAAGACGAAAATGACCTAATTGTTCATCCAATGACACAAAAACATCTATTGGATGCACAAGATTGGTTAAAAACCCTAATTGGACAAGATTAAGTGTTGGGAGGACAAAAATGACCTAAATGTTCATCCAATGACACAAAGCACCTATTGGATGCACAAGATTGGTTAAAAACCCTAATTGGACAAGAATTAGCCTAGGGAGGACGAAAATGACCTAAATGTTCATTCAATGACACAAAACACCTATTGGATGCACAAGATTGGTTAAAAACCCTAATTGGACAAGATTAAGTTTAGGGAGGAAGAAAATGACCTATTTGTTCATCCAATGACACAAAAACACCAATTGGATGCACACGATTCGTTAGAAACCCTAATTGGACAAGATAAAGTGTAGGAAGGACAAAAATGACCTAAATATTCATCCAATGACATAAAACACCTATTGGATACACAAGATTGGTTAAAAACCCTAATTGGACAAGATTAAGTGTGGGGAGGACGAAAATGACCTTAATATTCATCCAATGACACAAAACACCTATTGGATGCACAAGATTGGTTAAAAACACTAATTGGAAAAGAATTAGCCTAGGGAGGACGAAAATGATCTAATTGTTCATCCAATGACACAAAAACACCGATTGGATGTACAAGATTGGTTAAAAACCCTAATTGGACAAGATAAAGTGGTGGGAGGACAAAAAGGACCTAAATGTTCATCCAATGACACAAAACACCTATTTGATGCACAAGATTGGTTAAAAACCCTAATTGGACAAGAATTAGCCTAGGGAGGATGAAAATGACCTAAATGTTCATTCAATGACACAAAACACCTATTGGATGCACACGATTGGTCAGAAACCCTAATTGGACAAGATAAAGTGTAGGGAGGACGAAAATGACCTAAATTTTCATTCAATGACACAAAACATTTATTGGATGCACAAGATTAGTTAATAACCCTAATTCGACAAGATTAAGTGTAGGGAGGACGAAAATGACCTAAATATTCATCCAATGACATAAAACACGTATTGGATACACAAGATTGGTTAAAAACCCTAATTGGACAAGATTAAGTGTAGGGAGCACGAAAATGACCTAAATATTCATCCAATGACACAAAACACCTATTGGATGCACAAGATTGGTTAAAAACACTAATTGGAAACGAATTAGCCTAGGGAGGACGAAAATGACCTAACTGTTCATCCAATGGCACAAAAACACCTATTGGAAGCACAAGATTGGTTAAAAACCCTAATTGGACAAGATAAAGTGCAGGGAGGACAAAAATGACCTAAATGTTCATCCAATGACACAAAACGCCTATTGGATGCACAAGATTAGTTAAAAACCGTAATTGGATAAGATTAAGTGTAGGGAGGACGAAAATGACCTAAATATTCATCCAATGACATAAAACACCTATTGGATGCACAAGATTGGTTAAAAACCCAAATTGGACAAGAATTAGCCTAGGGAAGACGAAAATGACCTAATTGTTCATCCAATGACACAAAAACATCTATTGGATGCACAAGATTGGTTAAAAACCCTAATTGGACAAGATTAAGTGTTGGGAGGACAAAAATGACCTAAATGTTCATCCAATGACACAAAACACCTATTGGATGCACAAGATTGGTTAAAAACCCTAATTGGACAAGAATTAGCCTAGGGAGGACGAAAATGACCTAAATGTTCATTCAATGACACAAAACACCTATTGGATGCACAAGATTGGTTAAAAACCCTAATTGGACAAGATTAAGTTTAGGGAGGAAGAAAATGACCTATTTGTTCATCCAATGACACAAAAACACCAATTGGATGCACACGATTCGTTAGAAAAACTAATTGGACAAGATAAAGTGTAGGAAGGACGAAAATGACCTAAATATTCATCCAATGACATAAAACACCTATTGGATACACAAGATTGGTTAAAAACCCTAATTGGACAAGATTAAGTGTAGGGAGGACGAAAATGACCTTAATATTCATCCAATGACACAAAACACCTATTGGATGCACAAGATTGGTTAAAAACACTAATTGGAAAAGAATTAGCCTAGGGAGGACGAAAATGATCTAATTGTTCATCCAATGACACAAAAACACCCATTGGATTTACAAGATTGGTTAAAAACCCTAATTGGACAAGAGAAAGTGTTGGGAGGACAAAAAGGACCTAAATGTTCATCCAATGACACAAAACACCTATTTGATGCACAAGATTGGTTAAAAACCCTAATTGGACAAGAATTAGCCTAGGGAGGATGAAAATGACCTAAATGTTCATTCAATGACACAAAACACCTATTGGATGCACACGATTGGTCAGAAACCCTAATTGGACAAGATAAAGTGTAGGGAGGACGAAAATGACCTAAAGTTTCATTCAATGACACAAAACATCTATTGGATGCCCAAGATTAGTTAATAACCCTAATTCGACAAGATTAAGTGTAGGGAGGACGAAAATGACCTAAATATTCATCCAATGACATAAAACACCTATTGGATACACAAGATTGGTTAAAAACCCCAATTGGACAAGATTAAGTGTAGGGAGGACGAAAATGACCTAAATATTCATCCAATGACACAAAACACCTATTGGATGCACAAGATTGGTTAAAAACACTAATTGGAAAAGAATTAGCCGAGGGAGGACGAAAATGACCTAACTGTTCATCCAATGGCACAAAAACACCTATTGGATGCACAAGATTGGTTAAAAACCCTAATTGGACAAGATAAAGTACAGGGAGGACAAAAATGACCTAAATGTTTATCCAATGACACAAAACGCCTATTGGATGCACAAGATTGGTTAAAAACCGTAATTGGATAACATTAAGTGTAGGGAGGACGAAAATAACCTAAATATTCATCCAATGACATAAAACACCTATTGGATGCACAAGATTGGTTAAAAACCTAAATTGGACAAGAATTAGCCTAGGGAAGACGAAGATGACCTGATTGTTCATCCAATGACACAAAAACATCTATTGGATGCACAAGATTGGTTAAAAAGCCTAATTGGACAAGATTAAGTGTTGGGAGGACAAAAATGACCTAAATGTTCATCCAATGACACAAAACACCTATTGGATGCACAAGATTGGTTAAAAACCCTAATTGGACAAGAATTAGCCTAGGGAGGACGAAAATGACCTAAATGTTCATTCAATGACACAAAACACCTATTGGATGCACAAGATTGGTTAAAAACCCTAATTGGACAAGATTAAGTTTAGGGAGAAAGAAAATGACCTATTTGTTCATCCAATGACACAAAAACACCAATTGGATGCACACGATTCGTTAGAAACCCTAATTGGACAAGATAAAGTGTAGGGAGGACGAAAATGACCTAAATTTTCATCCAATGACACAAAACCACTATTGGATGCACAAGATTAGTTAAAAACCCTAATTGGACAAGATTAAGTGTAGGGAGGACGAAAATAACCTAAATATTCATCCAATGACATAAAACACCTATTGGATGCACAAGATTGGTTAAAAACCCTAATTGGACAAGAATTAGCCTAGGGAGGACGAAAATCACCTAATTGTTCATCCAATGACACAAAAACACCCATTGGATGTACAAGATTGGTTAAAAACCCTAATTGGACAAGATAAAGTGTTGGGAGGACAAAAAGGACCTAAATGTTCATCCAATGACACAAAACACCTATTTCATGCACAAGATTGGTTAAAAACCCTAATTGGACAAGAATTAGCCTAGGGAGGATGAAAATGACCTAAATGTTCATTCAATGACACAAAACACCTATTGGATGCACATGATTGGTCAGAAACCCTAATTGGGCAAGATAATGTGTAGGGAGGACGAAAATGACCTAAATTTTCATTCAATGACACAAAACATCTATTGGATGCACAAGATTAGTTAATAACCCTAATTCCACAAGATTAAGTGTAGGGAGGACGAAAATGACCAAAATATTCATCCAATGACACAAAACACCTATTGGATGCACAAGATTGGTTAAAAACACTAATTGGAAAAGAATTAGCCTAGGGATGACGAAAATGACCTAATTGTTCATCCAATGACACAAAAACACCCATTGGATGTACAAGATTGGTTAAAAACCCTAATTGGACAAGATAAAGTGTTGGAAGGACAAAAAGGACCTAAATGTTCATCCAATGACACAAAACACCTATTTGATGCACAAGATTGGTTAAAAACCCTAATTGGACAAGAATTAGCCTAGGGAGGATGAAAATGACCTAAATGTTCATTCAATGACACAAAACACCTATTGGATGCACACGATTGGTCAGAAACCCTAATTGGACAAGATAAAGTGTAGGGAGGATGAAAATGACCTAAATTTTCATTCAATGACACAAAACATCTATTGGATGCACAAGATTAGTTAATATCCCTAATTCGACAAGATTAAGTGTAGGGAGGACGAAAATGACCTAAATATTCATCCAATGAGATAAAACACCTATTGGATACACAAGATTGGTTAAAAACCCTAATTGGACAAGATTAAGTGTAGGGAGGACGAAAATGACCTAATTGTTCATCCAATGGCACAAAAACACCTATTGGATGCACAAGATTGGTTAAAAACCCTAATTGGACAAGATAAAGTGTAGGGAGGACAAAAATGACCTAAATGTTCATCCAATGACACAAAACGCCTATTGGATGCAAAAGATTGGTTAAAAACCGTAATTGGATAAGATTAAGTGTAGGGAGGACGAAAATGACCTAAATATTCATCCAATGACATAAAACACCTATTGGATGCACAAGATTGGTTAAAAACCCAAATTGGACAAGAATTAGCCTAGGGAAGATGAAAATGACCTAATTGTTCATCCAATGACACAAAAACATCTATTGGATGCACAAGATTGCTTAAAAACCCTAATTGGACAAGATTAAGTGTTGGGAGGACAAAAATGACCTAAATGTTCATCCAATGACACAAAACACCTATTGGATGCACAAGATTGGTTAAAAACCCTAATTGGACAAGAATTAGCCTAGGGAGGACGAAAATGACCTAAATGTTCATTCAATGACACAAATCACCTATTGGATGCACAAGATTGGTTAAAAACCCTAATTGGACAAGATTAAGTTTAGGGAGGAAGAAAATGACGTATTTGTTCATCCAATGACACAAAAACACCAATTGGATGCACACGATTCGTTAGAAACCCTAATTGGACAAGATAAAGTGTAGGAAGGACGAAAATGACCTAAATATTCATCCAATGACATAAAACACCTATTGGATACACAAGATTGGTTAAAAACCCTAATTGGACAAGATTAAGTGTAGGCAGGACGAAAATGACCTTAATATTCATCCAATGACACAAAACACCTATTGGATGCACAAAATTGGTTAAAATCACTAATTAGAAAAGAATTAGCCTAGGGAGGACGAAAATGATCTAATTGTTCATCCAATGACACAAAAACACCCATTGGATGTACAAGATTGGTTAAAAACCCTAATTGGACAAGATAAAGTGTTGGGAGGACAAAAAGGACCTAAATGTTCATCCAATGACACAAAACACCTATTTGATGCACAAGATTGGTTAAAAACCCTAATTGGACAAGAATTAGCCTAGGGAGGATGAAAATGACCTAAATGTTCATTCAATGACACAAAACACCTATTGGATGCACACGATTGGTCAGAAACCCTGATTGGACAAGATAAAGTGTAGGGAGGACGAAAATGACCTAAATTTTCATTCAATGACACAAAACATCTACTGGATGCACAAGATTAGTTAATAACCCTAATTCGACAAGATTAAGTGTAGGGAGGACGAAAATGACCTAAATATTCATCCAATGACATAAAACACCTATTGGATACACAAGATTGGTTAAAAACCCTAATTGGACAAGATTAAGTGTAGGGAGGACGAAAATGACCTAAATATTCATCCAATGACATAAAACACCTATTGGATGCACAAGATTGGTTAAAAACCCTAATTGGACAAGAATTAGCCTAGGGAGGACAAAAATGACCTAATTGTTCATCCAATGACACAAAAACACCCATTGGATGTACAAGATTGGTTAAAAACCCTAATTGGACAAGATAAAGTGTTGGGAGGACAAAAAGGACCTAAATGTTCATCCAATGACACAAAACACCTATTTGATGCACAAGATTGGTTAAAAACCCTAATTGGACAAGAATTAGCCTAGGGAGGATGAAAATGACCTAAATGTTCATTCAATGACACAAAACATCAATTGGATGCACAAGATTAGTTAATATCCCTAATTCGACAAGATTAAGTGTAGGGAGGACGAAAATGACCTAAATATTCATCTAATGACATAAAACACCTATTGGATACACAAGATTGGTTAAAAACCCTAATTGGACAAGATTAAGTGTAGGGAGGACGAAAATGACCTAATTGTTCATCCAATGGCACAAAAACACCTATTGGATGCACAAGATTGGTTAAAAACCCTAATTGGACAAGATAAAGTGTAGGGAGGACAAAAATGACCTAAATGTTCATCCAATGACACAAAACACCTATTGGATGCACAAGATTGGTTAAAAACCTTAATTGGATAAGATTAAGTGTCGGGAGGACGAAAATGACCTAAATATTCACCCAATGACATAAAACACCTATTGGAGGCACAAGATTGGTTAAAAACCCAAATTGGACAAGAATTAGCCTAGGGAAGACGAAAATGACCTAATTGTTATCCAATGACACAAAAACACCCATTGGATGTACAAGATTGGTTAAAAACCTTAATTGGACAAGATTAAGAGTTGGGAGGACAAAAATGACGTACATGTTCATCCAATGACACAAAACACCTATTGGATGCACAAGATTGGTTAAAAACCCTAATTGGACAAGAATTAGCCTAGGGAGGACGAAAATGACCTAAATGTTCATTCAATGACACAAAACACCTATTGGATGCACAAGATTGGTTAAAAACCCTAATTGGACAAGATTAAGTTTAGGGAGGAAGAAAATGACCTATTTGTTCATCCAATGACACAAAAACACCAATTGGATGCACACGATTCGTTAGAAACCCTAATTGGACAAGATAAAGTGTAGGGAGGACGAAAATGACCTAAATTTTCATTAAATGAAACAAAACACCCATTGGATGCACAAGATTAGTTAAAAACCCTAATTGGACAAGATTAAGTGTAGGGAGGACGAAAATGACCTAAATATTCATCCAATGACATAAAACACCTATTGGATGCACAAGATTGGTTAAAAACCCTAATTGGACAAGATTAAGTGTTGGGAGGACAAAAATGACCTAAATGTTCATCCAATGACACAAAACACCTATTGGATGCACAAGATTGGTTAAAAACCCTAATTGGACAAGAATTAGCCTAGGGAGGACGAAAATGACCTAAATGTTCATTCAATGACACAAATCACCTATTGGATGCACAAGATTGGTTAAAAACCCTAATTGGACAAGATTAAGTTTAGGGAGGAAGAAAATGACCTATTTGTTCATCCAATGACACAAAAACACCAATTGGATGCACACGATTCGTTAGAAACCCTAATTGGACAAGATAAAGTGTAGGAAGGACGAAAATGACCTAAATATTCATCCAATGACATAAAACACCTATTGGATACACAAGATTGGTTAAAAACCCTAATTGGACAAGATTAAGTGTAGGGAGGACGAAAATAACCTTAATATTCATCCAATGACACAAAACACCTATTGGATGCACAAAATTGGTTAAAATCACTAATTAGAAAAGAATTAGCCTAGGGAGGACGAAAATGATCTAATTGTTCATCCAATGACACAAAAACACCCATTGGATGTACAAGATTGGTTAAAAACCCTAATTGGACAAGATAAAGTGTTGGGAGGACAAAAAGGACCTAAATGTTCATCCAATGACACAAAACACCTATTTGATGCACAAGATTGGTTAAAAACCCTAATTGGACAAGAATTAGCCTAGGGAGGATGAAAATGACCTAAATGTTCATTCAATGACACAAAACACCTATTGGATGCACACGATTGGTCAGAAACCCTAAATGGACAAGATAAAGTGTAGGGAGGACGAAAATGACCTAAATTTTCATTCAATGAGACAAAACATCTATTGGATGCACAAGATTAGTTAATAACCCTAATTCGACAAGATTAAGTGTAGGGAGGACGAAAATGACCTAAATATTCATCCAATGACATAAAACACCTATTGGATACACAAGATTGGTTAAAAACCCTAATTGGACAAGATTAAGTGTAGGGAGGACGAAAATGACCTAAATATTCATCCAATGACACAAAACACCTATTGGATGCACAAGATTGGTTAAAAACACTAATTGGAAAAGATTTAGCCTAGGGAGGACGAAAATGACCTAATTGTTCATCCAATGGCACAAAAACACCTATTGGATGCACAAGATTGGTTAAAAACCCTAATTCGTCAAGCTTAAGTGTAGGGAGGACGAAAATGACCTAAATATTCATCCAATGACATAAAACACCTATTGGATGCACAAGATTGGTTAAAAACCCTAATTGGACAAGATTAAGTGTAGGGAGGACGAAAATGACCTAAATATTCATCCAATGACATAAAACACCCATTGGATGCACAAGATTGGTTAAAAACACTAATTGGAAAAGAATTAGCCTAGGGAGGACGAAAATGACCTAATTGTTCATCCAATGGCACAAAAACACCTATTGGATGCACAAGATTGGTTAAAAACCCTAATTGGTCAAGCTTAAGTGTAGGGAGGACGAAAATGACCTAAATATTCATCCAATGACATAAAACACCTATTGGATGCACAAGATTGGTTAAAAACCCTAATTGGACAAGATTAAGTGTAGCGAGGACGAAAATGACCTAAATTTTCTTTCAATGACACAAAACATCTATTGGATGCCCAAGATTAGTTAATAACCCTAATTCGACAAGATTAAGTGTAGGGAGGACGAAAATGACCTAAATATTCATCCAATGACATAAAACACCTATTGGATACACAAGATTGGTTAAAAACCCTAATTGGACAAGATTAAGTGTAGGGAGGAAGAAAATGACCTAAATATTCATCCAATGACACAAAACACCTATTGGATGCACAAGATTGGTTAAAAACACTAATTGGAAAAGAATTAGCCTAGGGAGGACGAAAATGACCTAATTGTTCATCCAATGGCACAAAAACACCTATTGGATGCACAAGATTGGTTAAAAACCCTAATTGGTCAAGCTTAAGTGTAGGGAGGACGAAAATGACCTAAATATTCATCCAATGACATAAAACACCTATTGGATGCACAAGATTGGTTAAAAACCCTAATTGGACAAGATTAAGTGTAGGGAGGACAAAATGACCTAAATATTCATCCAATGACATAAAACACCCATTGGATGCACAAGATTGGTTAAAAACACTAATTGGAAAAGAATTAGCCTAGGGAGGACGAAAATGACCTAATTGTTCATCCAATGGCACAAAAACACCTATTGGATGCACAAGATTGGTTAAAAACCATAATTGGACAAGATAAAGTGTAGGGAGGACAAAAATGACCTAAATGTTCATCCAATGACACAAAACGCCTGTTGGATGCACAAGATTGGTTAAAAACCGTAATTGGATAAGATTAAGTGTAGGGAGGACGAAAATGACCTAAATATTCATCCAATGACATAAAACACCTATTGGATGCACAAGATTGGTTAAAAACCCTAATTGGACAAGAATTAGCCTAGGGAGGACGAAAATGACCTAAATGTTCATTCAATGACACAAAACACCTATTGGATGCACAAGATTGGTTAAAAACCCTAATTGGACAAGATTAAGTTTAGGGAGGAAGAAAATGACCTATTTGTTCATCCAATGACACAAAAACACCAATTGGATGCACACGATTCGTTAGAAACCCTAATTGGACAAGATAAAGTGTAGGGAGGACGAAAATGACCTAAATTATCATCCAATGACACAAAACACCTATTGGATGCACAAGATTATTTAAAAACCCTAATTGGACAAGATTAAGTGTAGGGAGGACGAAAATGACCTAAATATTCATCCAATGACATAAAACACCTATTGGATGCACAAGATTGGTTAAAACCCCTAATTGGACAAGAATTTGTCTAGGGAGGACGAAAATGACCTAAATGTTCACACAATGACACAAAACACCAATTGGATGCACAAGATTGGTTAAAAACCCTAATTGGACAAGAATAGGTGTAGGGAGGACAAAAATGACGTAAATGTTCATCCAATGACACAAAACACCTATTGGATGCACAAGATTGGTTAAAAACCCTAATTGGACAAGAATTAGCCTAGGGAGGACGAAAATGACCTAAATGTTCATTCAATGACACAAAACACCTATTGGATGCACAAGATTGGTTAAAAACCCTAATTGGACAAGATTAAGTTTAGGGAGGAAGAAAATGACCTATTTGTTCATCCAATGACACTAAAACACCAATTGGATGCACACGATTCGTTAGAAACCCTAATTGGACAAGATAAAGTGTAGGGAGGACGAAAATGACCTAATTTTTCATTAAATGAAACAAAACACCTATTGGATGCACAAGATTAGTTAAAAACCCTAATTGGACAAGATTAAGTGTAGGAAGGACGAAAATGACCTAAATATTCATCCAATGACATAAAACACCTATTGGATGCACAAGATTGGTTAAAAACCCTAATTGGACAAGATTAAGTGTAGGGAAGACGAAAATGACCTAAATATTCATCCAATGACACAAAACACCTATTGGATGCACAAGATTGGTTAAAAACCTTAATTGGACAAGAATTTGCCTAGGGAGGACGAAAATGACTTAAATGTTCATCCAATGACACAAAAACACCTATTGGATGCACAAGATTGGTTAAAAACCCTAATTGGACAAGAATTATCCCATAGAGGACGAAAATAACCTAATTGTTCGTCCAATGACACAAAATCACCAATTGGATGAACAAGATTGGTTAGAAACCCTAATTTGACAAGATGAAGTGTAGCGAGGACGAAAATGACCTAAATGTTCATCCAATGACACAAAACACCTATTGGATGCACAAGATTGGTTAAAAACCCTAATTTGACAAGAATTAGCCTAGGGAGGACGAAAATGACCTAATTGTTCATTCAATGACACAAAAACACCAATTGGATGCAGAAGATTGGTTAAAAACCCTAATTCGACAAGAATTATCCTACGGAGGACGAAAATGACCTAATTGTTCATCCAATGACAGAAAAAAAACCTATTGGATACACAGGTTTGGTTAAAAACCCTAATTGGAAAAGATAAAGTGTACGGAGGACGAAAATGACCTAAATGTTCATCCAATGACACAAAAACACCTATTGGATGCATAAGATTGGTTAAAAATCCTAATTGGACAAGATTAAGTGTAGGGAGGACGAAAATGACCTAAATATTCATCCAATGACACAAAACACCTATTGGATGCACAAGATTGGTTAAAAACCCTAATTGGAAAAGAATTAGCCTAGGGAGGACGAAAATGACCTAATTGTTCATCCAATGGCACAAAAACACCTATTGGATGCACAAGATTGGTTAAAAACCCTAATTGGACAAGATAAAGTGTAGGGAGGACAAAAATGACCTAAATGTTCATCCAATGACACAAAACGCCTATTGGATGCACAAGATTGGTTAAAAACCGTAATTGGATAAGATTAAGTGTAGGGAGGACGAAAATGACCTAAATATTCATCCAATAACATAAAACACCTATTGGATGCACAAGATTGGTTAAAAACCCAAATTGGACAAGAATTAGCCTAGGGAAGACGAAAATGGCCTAATTGTTCATCCAATGACACAAAAACACCTATTGGATGCACAAGATTGGTTAAAAACCCTAATTGGACAAGATTAAGTGTTGGGAGGACAAAAATGACCTAAATGTTCATCCAATGACACAAAACACCTATTGGATGCACAAGATTGGTTAAAAACCCTAATTGGACAAGAATTAGCCTAGGGAAGACGAAAATGACCTAATTGTTCATCCAATGACACAAAAACACCCATTGGATGTACAAGATTGGTTAAAAACCATAATTGGACAAGATTAAGTGTAGGGAGGACGAAAATGACCTAAATATTCATCCAATGACATAAAACACCTATTGGATGCACAAGATTGGTTAAAAACCCAAATTGGACAAGAATTAGCCTAGGGAAGACGAAAATGGCCTAATTGTTCATCCAATGACACAAAAACACCTATTGGATGCATAAGATTGGTTAAAAACCCTAATTGGACAAGATTAAGTGTTGGGAGGACAAAAATGACCTAAATGTTCATCCAATGACACAAAACACCTATTGGATGCACAAGATTGGTTAAAAACCCTAATTGGACAAGAATTAGCCTAGGGAGGACGAAAATGACCTAAATGTTCATCCAATGACACAAAAACACCCATTGGATGCACAAGATTGGTTAAAAACCCTAATTGGACAAGATTAAGTGTAGGGAGGACGAAAATGACCTAAATATTCATCCAATGACACAAAACACCTATTGGATGCACAAGATTGGTTAAAAACCCTAATTGGACAAGAATTAGCCTAGGGAGGATGAAAATGACCTAAATGTTCATTCAATGACACAAAACACCTATTGGATGCACAAGATTGGTTAAAAACCCTAATTGGACAAGATTAAGTTTAGGGAGGAAGAAAATGACCTATTTGTTCATCCAATGACACAAAAACACCAATTGGATGCACACGATTCGTTAGAAACCCTAATTGGACAAGATAAAGTGTAGGAAGGACGAAAATGACCTAAATATTCATCCAATGACATAAAACACCTATTGGATACACAAGATTGGTTAAAAACCCTAATTGGACAAGATTAAGTGTAGGGAGGACGAAAATGACCTTAATATTCATCCAATGACACAAAACACCTATTGGATGCACAAAATTGGTTAAAATCACTAATTAGAAAAGAATTAGCCTAGGGAGGACGAAAATGATCTAATTGTTCATCCAATGACACAAAAACACCCATTGGATGTACAAGATTGGTTAAAAACCCTAATTGGACAAGATAAAGTGTTGGGAGGACAAAAAGGACCTAAATGTTCATCCAATGACACAAAACACCTATTTGATGCACAAGATTGGTTAAAAACCCTAATTGGACAAGAATTAGCCTAGGGAGGATGAAAATGACCTAAATGTTCATTCAATGACACAAAACACCTATTGGATGCACACGATTGGTCAGAAACCCTGATTGGACAAGATAAAGTGTAGGGAGGACGAAAATGACCTAAATTTTCATTCAATGACACAAAACATCTACTGGATGCACAAGATTAGTTAATAACCCTAATTCGACAAGATTAAGTGTAGGGAGGACGAAAATGACCTAAATATTCATCCAATGACATAAAACACCTATTGGATACACAAGATTGGTTAAAAACCCTAATTGGACAAGATTAAGTGTAGGGAGGACGAAAATGACCTAAATATTCATCCAATGACATAAAACACCTATTGGATGCACAAGATTGGTTAAAAACCCTAATTGGACAAGAATTGGCCTAGGGAGGACGAAAATGACCTAATTGTTCATCCAATGACATAAAACACCTATTGGATGCACAAGATTGGTTAAAAACCCTAATTGGACAAGATTAAGTGTAGGGAGGACGAAAATGACCTAAATATTCATCCAATGACATAAAACACCTATTGGATGCACAAGATTGGTTAAAAACCCTAATTGGACAAGAATTAGCCTAGGGAGGATGAAAATGACCTAATTGTTCATCCAATGACACAAAAACATCCATTGGATGTACAAGATTGGTTAAAAACCCTAATTGGACAAGAGTAAGTGTAGGGAGGACGAAAATGACCTAAATATTCATCCAATGACATAAAACACCTATTGGATGCACAAGATTGGTTAAAAACCCTAATTGGACAAGATTAAGTGTAGGGAGGACGAAAATGACCTAAATATTCATCCAATGACATAAAACACCCATTGGATGCACAAGATTGGTTAAAAACACTAATTGGAAAAGAATTAGCCTAGGGAGGACGAAAATGACCTAATTGTTCATCCAATGGCACAAAAACACCTATTGGATGCACAAGATTGGTTAAAAACCATAATTGGACAAGATAAAGTGTAGGGAGGACAAAAATGACCTAAATGTTCATCCAATGACACAAAACGCCTGTTGGATGCACAAGATTGGTTAAAAACCGTAATTGGATAAGATTAAGTGTAGGGAGGACGAAAATGACCTAAATATTCATCCAATGACATAAAACACCTATTGGATGCACAAGATTGGTTAAAAACCCTAATTGGACAAGATTAAGTGTTGGGAGGACAAAAATGACCTAAATGTTCATCCAATGACACAAAACACCTATTGGATGCACAAGATTGGTTAAAAACCCTAATTGGACAAGAATTAGCCTAGGGAGGACGAAAATGACCTAAATGTTCATTCAATGACACAAATCACCTATTGGATGCACAAGATTGGTTAAAAACCCTAATTGGACAAGATTAAGTTTAGGGAGGAAGAAAATGACCTATTTGTTCATCCAATGACACAAAAACACCAATTGGATGCACACGATTCGTTAGAAACCCTAATTGGACAAGATAAAGTGTAGGAAGGACGAAAATGACCTAAATATTCATCCAATGACATAAAACACCTATTGGATACACAAGATTGGTTAAAAACCCTAATTGGACAAGATTAAGTGTAGGGAGGACGAAAATAACCTTAATATTCATCCAATGACACAAAACACCTATTGGATGCACAAAATTGGTTAAAATCACTAATTAGAAAAGAATTAGCCTAGGGAGGACGAAAATGATCTAATTGTTCATCCAATGACACAAAAACACCCATTGGATGTACAAGATTGGTTAAAAACCCTAATTGGACAAGATAAAGTGTTGGGAGGACAAAAAGGACCTAAATGTTCATCCAATGACACAAAACACCTATTTGATGCACAAGATTGGTTAAAAACCCTAATTGGACAAGAATTAGCCTAGGGAGGATGAAAATGACCTAAATGTTCATTCAATGACACAAAACACCTATTGGATGCACACGATTGGTCAGAAACCCTAAATGGACAAGATAAAGTGTAGGGAGGACGAAAATGACCTAAATTTTCATTCAATGAGACAAAACATCTATTGGATGCACAAGATTAGTTAATAACCCTAATTCGACAAGATTAAGTGTAGGGAGGACGAAAATGACCTAAATATTCATCCAATGACATAAAACACCTATTGGATACACAAGATTGGTTAAAAACCCTAATTGGACAAGATTAAGTGTAGGGAGGACGAAAATGACCTAAATATTCATCCAATGACACAAAACACCTATTGGATGCACAAGATTGGTTAAAAACACTAATTGGAAAAGATTTAGCCTAGGGAGGACGAAAATGACCTAATTGTTCATCCAATGGCACAAAAACACCTATTGGATGCACAAGATTGGTTAAAAACCCTAATTCGTCAAGCTTAAGTGTAGGGAGGACGAAAATGACCTAAATATTCATCCAATGACATAAAACACCTATTGGATGCACAAGATTGGTTAAAAACCCTAATTGGACAAGATTAAGTGTAGGGAGGACGAAAATGACCTAAATATTCATCCAATGACATAAAACACCCATTGGATGCACAAGATTGGTTAAAAACACTAATTGGAAAAGAATTAGCCTAGGGAGGAAAAAAATGACCTAAATGTTCATCAATGGCACAAAACTCCTATTGGATGCACAAGATTTGTTAAAAACCGTAATTGGATAAGATTAAGTGTAGGGAGGACGAAAATGACCTAAATATTCATCCAATGACATAAAACACCTATTGGATGCACAAGATTGGTTAAAAACCCAAATTGGACAAGAATTAGCCTAGGGAAGATGAAAATGACCTAATTGTTCATCCAATGACACAAAAACATCTATTGGATGCACAAGATTGGTTAAAAACCCTAATTGGACAAGATTAAGTGTTGGGAGGACAAAAATGACCTAAATGTTCATCCAATGACACAAAACACCTATTGGATGCACAAGATTGGTTAAAAACCCTAATTGGACAAGAATTAGCCTAGGGAGGACGAAAATGACCTAAATGTTCATTCAATGACACAAATCACCTATTGGATGCACAAGATTGGTTAAAAACCCTAATTGGACAAGATTAAGTTTAGGGAGGAAGAAAATGACCTATTTGTTCATCCAATGACACAAAAACACCAATTGGATGCACACGATTCGTTAGAAACCCTAATTGGACAAGATAAATTGTAGGAAGGACGAAAATGACCTAAATATTCATCCAATGACATAAAACACCTATTGGATACACAAGATTGGTTAAAAACCCTAATTGGACAAGATTAAGTGTAGGGAGGACGAAAATGACCTTAATATTCATCCAATGACACAAAACACCTATTGGATGCACAAAATTGGTTAAAATCACTAATTAGAAAAGAATTAGCCTAGGGAGGACGAAAATGATCTAATTGTTCATCCAATGACACAAAAACACCCATTGGATGTACAAGATTGGTTAAAAACCCTAATTGGACAAGATAAAGTGTTGGGAGGACAAAAAGGACCTAAATGTTCATCCAATGACACAAAACACCTATTTGATGCACAAGATTGGTTAAAAACCCTAATTGGACAAGAATTAGCCTAGGGAGGATGAAAATGACCTAAATGTTCATTCAATGACACAAAACACCTATTGGATGCACACGATTGGTCAGAAACCCTGAATGGACAAGATAAAGTGTAGGGAGGACGAAAATGACCTAAATTTTCATTCAATGAGACAAAACATCTATTGGATGCACAAGATTAGTTAATAACCCTAATTCGACAAGATTAAGTGTAGGGAGGACGAAAATGACCTAAATATTCATCCAATGACATAAAACACCTATTGGATACACAAGATTGGTTAAAAACCCTAATTGGACAAGATTAAGTGTAGGGAGGACGAAAATGACCTAAATATTCATCCAATGACACAAAACACCTATTGGATGCACAAGATTGGTTAAAAACACTAATTGGAAAAGAATTAGCCTAGGGAGGACGAAAATGACCTAATTGTTCATCCAATGGCACAAAAACACCTATTGGATGCACAAGATTGGTTAAAAACCCTAATTGGTCAAGCTTAAGTGTAGGGAGGACGAAAATGACCTAAATATTCATCCAATGACATAAAACACCTATTGGATGCACAAGATTGGTTAAAAACCCTAATTGGACAAGATTAAGTGTAGGGAGGACAAAATGACCTAAATATTCATCCAATGACATAAAACACCCATTGGATGCACAAGATTGGTTAAAAACACTAATTGGAAAAGAATTAGCCTAGGGAGGACGAAAATGACCTAATTGTTCATCCAATGGCACAAAAACACCTATTGGATGCACAAGATTGGTTAAAAACCATAATTGGACAAGATAAAGTGTAGGGAGGACAAAAATGACCTAAATGTTCATCCAATGACACAAAACGCCTGTTGGATGCACAAGATTGGTTAAAAACCGTAATTGGATAAGATTAAGTGTAGGGAGGACGAAAATGACCTAAATATTCATCCAATGACATAAAACACCTATTGGATGCACAAGATTGGTTAAAAACCCTAATTGGACAAGAATTAGCCTAGGGAGGACGAAAATGACCTAAATGTTCATCCAATGACACAAAACACCTATTGGATGCACAAGATCGGTTAAAAACCCTAATTGGACAAGATTAAGTGTAGGGAGGACGAAAATGACCTAAATATTCATCCAATGACATAAAACACCTATTGGATGCACAAGATTGGTTAAAAACCCTAATTGGACAAGAATTAGCCTAGGGAGGATGAAAATGACCTAAATGTTCATTCAATGACACAAAACACCTATTGGATGCACACGATTGGTCAGAAACCCTAATTGGACAAGATAAAGTGTAGGGAGGACGAAAATGACCTAAATTTTCATTCAATGACACAAAACATCTATTGGATGCACAAGATTAGTTAATAACCCTAATTGGACAAGATTAAGTGTAGGGAGGACGAAAATGACCTAAATATTCATCCAATGACATAAAACACCTATTGGATACACAAGATTGGTTAAAAACCCTAATTGGACAAGATTAAGTGTAGTGAGGACGAAAATGACCTAAATATTCATCCAATGACACAAAACAGCTATTGGATACACAAGATTGGTTAAAAACCCTAATTGGACAAGATTAAGTGTAGGGAGGACGAAAATGACCTAAATATTCATCCAATGACACAAAACACCTATTGGATGCACAAGATTTGTTAAAAACACTAAATGGAAAAGAATTAGCCTAGGGAGGACGAAAATGACCTAATTGTTCATCCAATGGCACAAAAACACCTATTGGATGCACAAGATTGGTTAAAAACCCTAATTGGACAAGATAAAGTGTAGGGAGGACAAAAATGACCTAAATGTTCATCCAATGACACAAAACACCTATTGGATGCACAAGATTGGTTAAAAACCTTAATTGGATAAGATTAAGTGTCGGGAGGACGAAAATGACCTAAATATTCACCCAATGACATAAAACACCTATTGGAGGCACAAGATTGGTTAAAAACCCAAATTGGACAAGAATTAGCCTAGGGAAGACGAAAATGACCTAATTGTTATCCAATGACACAAAAACACCCATTGGATGTACAAGATTGGTTAAAAACCTTAATTGGACAAGATTAAGAGTTGGGAGGACAAAAATGACGTACATGTTCATCCAATGACACAAAACACCTATTGGATGCACAAGATTGGTTAAAAACCCTAATTGGACAAGAATTAGCCTAGGGAGGACGAAAATGACCTAAATGTTCATTCAATGACACAAAACACCTATTGGATGCACAAGATTGGTTAAAAACCCTAATTGGACAAGATTAAGTTTAGGGAGGAAGAAAATGACCTATTTGTTCATCCAATGACACAAAAACACCAATTGGATGCACACGATTCGTTAGAAACCCTAATTGGACAAGATAAAGTGTAGGGAGGACGAAAATGACCTAAATTTTCATCCAATGATACAAAACCACTATTGGATGCACAAGATTAGTTAAAAACCCTAATTGGACAAGATTAAGTGTAGGGAGGACGAAAATGACCTAAATATTCATCCAATGACATAAAACACCTATTGGATGCACAAGATTGGTTAAAAACCCTAATTGGACAAGAATTAGCCTAGGGAGGACGAAAATGACCTAATTGTTCATCCAATGACACAAAAACACCCATTGGTTGTACAAGATTGGTTAAAAACCCTAATTGGACAAGATTAAGTGTTGGGAGGACAAAAATGACCTAAATGTTCATCCAATGACACAAAACACCTATTGGATGCACAAGATTGGTTAAAAACCCTAATTGGACAAGAATTAGCCTAGGGAGGACGAAAATGACCTAAATGTTCATTCAATGACACAAAACACCTATTGGATGCACAAGATTGGTTAAAAACCCTAATTGGACAAGATAAAGTGTAGGGAGGACAAAAATGACCTAAATGTTCATCCAATGACACAAAACGCCTATTGGATGCACAAGATTGGTTAAAAACCGTAATTGGATAAGATTAAGTGTAGGGAGGACGAAAATGACCTAAATATTCATCCAATGACATAAAACACCTATTGGATGCACAAGATTGGTTAAAAACCCAAATTGGACAAGAATTAGCCTAGGGAAGACGAAAATGACCTAATTGTTCATCCAATGACACAAAAACATCTATTGGATGCACAAGATTGGTTAAAAACCCTAATTGGACAAGATTAAGTGTTGGGAGGACAAAAATGACCTAAATGTTCATCCAATGACACAAAACACCTATTGGATGCACAAGATTGGTTAAAAACCCTAATTGGACAAGAATTAGCCTAGGGAGGATGAAAATGACCTAAATGTTCATTCAATGACACAAAACACCTATTGGATGCACAAGATTGGTTAAAAACCCTAATTGGACAAGATTAAGTTTAGGGAGGAAGAAAATGACCTATTTGTTCATCCAATGACACAAAAACACCAATTGGATGCACACGATTCGTTAGAAACCCTAATTGGACAAGATAAAGTGTAGGGAGGACGAAAATGACCTAAATTTTCTTCCAATGACACAAAACCACTATTGGATGCACAAGATTAGTTAAAAACCCTAATTGGACAAGATTAAGTGTAGGGAGGACGAAAATAACCCAAATATTCATCCAATGACATAAAACACCTATTGGATGCACAAGATTGGTTAAAAACCCTAATTGGACAAGAATTAGCCTAGGGAGGATGAAAATCACCTAATTGTTCATCCAATGACACAAAACCACTATTGGTTGCACAAGATTACTTAAAAACCCTAATTAGACAAGATTAAGTGTAGGGAGGACGAAAATAACCTAAATATTCATCCAATGATATAAAACACCCATTGGATGTACAAGATTGGTTAAAAACCCTAATTGGACAAGATAAAGTGTTGGGAGGACAAAAACGACCTAAATGTTCATCCAATGACACAAAACACCTATTTGATGCACAAGATTGGTTAAAAACCCTAATTGGACAAGAATTAGCCTAGGGAGGATGAAAATGACCTAAATGTTCATTCAATGACACAAAACACCTATTGGATGCACACGATTGGTCAGAAACCCTAAATGGACAAGATAAAGTGTAGGGAGGACGAAAATGACCTAAATTTTCATTCAATGAGACAAAACATCTATTGGATGCACAAGATTAGTTAATAACCCTAATTCGACAAGATTAAGTGTAGGGAGGACGAAAATGACCTAAATATTCATCCAATGACACAAAACACCTATTGGATACACAAGATTGGTTAAAAACCCTAATTGGACAAGATTAAGTGTAGGGAGGACGAAAATGACCTAAATATTCATCCAATGACACAAAACACCTATTGGATGCACAAGATTGGTTAAAAACACTAATTGGAAAAGATTTAGCCTAGGGAGGACGAAAATGACCTAATTGTTCATCCAATGGCACAAAAACACCTATTGGATGCACAAGATTGGTTAAAAACCCTAATTCGTCAAGCTTAAGTGTAGGGAGGACGAAAATGACCTAAATATTCATCCAATGACATAAAACACCTATTGGATGCACAAGATTGGTTAAAAACCCTAATTGGACAAGATTAAGTGTAGGGAGGACGAAAATGACCTAAATATTCATCCAATGACATAAAACACCCATTGGATGCACAAGATTGGTTAAAAACACTAATTGGAAAAGAATTAGCCTAGGGAGGACGAAAATGACCTAATTGTTCATCCAATGGCACAAAAACACCTATTGGATGCACAAGATTGGTTAAAAACCATAATTGGACAAGATAAAGTGTAGGGAGGACAAAAATGACCTAAATGTTCATCCAATGACACAAAACGCCTGTTGGATGCACAAGATTGGTTAAAAACCGTAATTGGATAAGATTAAGTGTAGGGAGGACGAAAATGACCTAAATATTCATCCAATGACATAAAACACCTATTGGATGCACAAGATTGGTTAAAAACCCTAATTGGACAAGATTAAGTGTTGGGAGGACAAAAATGACCTAAATGTTCATCCAATGACACAAAACACCTATTGGATGCACAAGATTGGTTAAAAACCCTAATTGGACAAGAATTAGCCTAGGGAGGACGAAAATGACCTAAATGTTCATTCAATGACACAAATCACCTATTGGATGCACAAGATTGGTTAAAAACCCTAATTGGACAAGATTAAGTTTAGGGAGGAAGAAAATGACCTATTTGTTCATCCAATGACACAAAAACACCAATTGGATGCACACGATTCGTTAGAAACCCTAATTGGACAAGATAAAGTGTAGGAAGGACGAAAATGACCTAAATATTCATCCAATGACATAAAACACCTATTGGATACACAAGATTGGTTAAAAACACTAATTGGACAAGATTAAGTGTAGGGAGGACGAAAATGACCTTAATATTCATCCAATGACACAAAACACCTATTGGATGCACAAAATTGGTTAAAATCACTAATTAGAAAAGAATTAGCCTAGGGAGGACGAAAATGATCTAATTGTTCATTCAATGACACAAAAACACCCATTGGATGTACAAGCTTGGTTAAAAACCCTAATTGGACAAGATAAAGTGTTGGGAGGACAAAAAGGACCTAAATGTTCATCCAATGACACAAAACACCTATTTGATGCACAAGATTGGTTAAAAACCCTAATTGGACAAGAATTAGCCTAGGGAGGATGAAAATGACCTAAATGTTCATTCAATGACACAAAACACCTATTGGATGCACACGATTGGTCAGAAACCCTAATTGGACAAGATAAAGTGTAGGGAGGACGAAAATGACCTAAATTTTCATTCAATGACACAAAACATCTATTGGATGCCCAAGATTAGTTAATAACCCTAATTCGACAAGATTAAGTGTAGGGAGGACGAAAATGACCTAAATATTCATCCAATGACA
>JBBPBS010000288.1:239051-269595 GCA_037974835.1 Cicer judaicum | reverse complement strand
TTAGCCTAGGGAGGACGAAAATGACCTAATTGTTCATCCAATGGCACAAAAACACCTATTGGATGCACAAGATTGGTTAAAAACCCTAATTCGTCAAGCTTAAGTGTAGGGAGGACGAAAATGACCTAAATATTCATCCAATGACATAAAACACCTATTGGATGCACAAGATTGGTTAAAAACCCTAATTGGACAAGATTAAGTGTAGGGAGGACGAAAATGACCTAAATATTCATTCAATGACACAAAACATCTATTGGATGCACAAGATTAGTTAATAACCCTAATTCGACAAGATTAAGTGTAGGGAGGACGAAAATGACCTAAATATTCATCCAATGACATAAAACACCTATTGGATACACAAGATTGGTTAAAAACCCTAATTGGACAAGATTAAGTGTAGGGAGGACGAAAATGACCTAAATATTCATCCAATGACACAAAACACCTATTGGATGCACAAGATTGGTTAAAAACCCTAATTGGACAAGATTAAGTGTAGGGAGGACGAAAATGACCTAAATATTCATCCAATGACATAAAACACCTATTGGATGCACAAGATTGGTTAAAAACACTAATTGGAAAAGAATTAGCCTAGGGAGGACGAAAATGACCTAATTGTTCATCCAATGGCACAAAAACACCTATTGGATGCACAAGATTGGTTAAAAACCCTAATTGGACAAGATAAAGTGTAGGGAGGACAAAAATGACCTAAATGTTCATCCAATGACACAAAACACCTATTTGATGCACAAGATTGGTTAAAAACCCTAATTGGACAAGAATTAGCCTAGGGAGGATGAAAATGACCTAAATGTTCATTCAATGACACAAAACACCTATTGGATGCACACGATTGGTCAGAAACCCTAAATGGACAAGATAAAGTGTAGGGAGGACGAAAATGACCTAAATTTTCATTCAATGAGACAAAACATCTATTGGATGCACAAGATTAGTTAATAACCCTAATTCGACAAGATTAAGTGTAGGGAGGACGAAAATGACCTAAATATTCATCCAATGACATAAAACACCTATTGGATACACAAGATTGGTTAAAAACCCTAATTGGACAAGATTAAGTGTAGGGAGGACGAAAATGACCTAAATATTCATCCAATGACACAAAACACCTATTGGATGCACAAGATTGGTTAAAAACACTAATTGGAAAAGATTTAGCCTAGGGAGGACGAAAATGACCTAATTGTTCATCCAATGGCACAAAAACACCTATTGGATGCACAAGATTGGTTAAAAACCCTAATTCGTCAAGCTTAAGTGTAGGGAGGACGAAAATGACCTAAATATTCATCCAATGACATAAAACACCTATTGGATGCACAAGATTGGTTAAAAACCCTAATTGGACAAGATTAAGTGTAGGGAGGACGAAAATGACCTAAATATTCATCCAATGACATAAAACACCCATTGGATGCACAAGATTGGTTAAAAACACTAATTGGAAAAGAATTAGCCTAGGGAGGACGAAAATGACCTAATTGTTCATCCAATGGCACAAAAACACCTATTGGATGCACAAGATTGGTTAAAAACCATAATTGGACAAGATAAAGTGTAGGGAGGACAAAAATGACCTAAATGTTCATCCAATGACACAAAACGCCTGTTGGATGCACAAGATTGGTTAAAAACCGTAATTGGATAAGATTAAGTGTAGGGAGGACGAAAATGACCTAAATATTCATCCAATGACATAAAACACCTATTGGATGCACAAGATTGGTTAAAAACCCTAATTGGACAAGATTAAGTGTTGGGAGGACAAAAATGACCTAAATGTTCATCCAATGACACAAAACACCTATTGGATGCACAAGATTGGTTAAAAACCCTAATTGGACAAGAATTAGCCTAGGGAGGACGAAAATGACCTAAATGTTCATTCAATGACACAAATCACCTATTGGATGCACAAGATTGGTTAAAAACCCTAATTGGACAAGATTAAGTTTAGGGAGGAAGAAAATGACCTATTTGTTCATCCAATGACACAAAAACACCAATTGGATGCACACGATTCGTTAGAAACCCTAATTGGACAAGATAAAGTGTAGGAAGGACGAAAATGACCTAAATATTCATCCAATGACATAAAACACCTATTGGATACACAAGATTGGTTAAAAACCCTAATTGGACAAGATTAAGTGTAGGGAGGACGAAAATAACCTTAATATTCATCCAATGACACAAAACACCTATTGGATGCACAAAATTGGTTAAAATCACTAATTAGAAAAGAATTAGCCTAGGGAGGACGAAAATGATCTAATTGTTCATCCAATGACACAAAAACACCCATTGGATGTACAAGATTGGTTAAAAACCCTAATTGGACAAGATAAAGTGTTGGGAGGACAAAAAGGACCTAAATGTTCATCCAATGACACAAAACACCTATTTGATGCACAAGATTGGTTAAAAACCCTAATTGGACAAGAATTAGCCTAGGGAGGATGAAAATGACCTAAATGTTCATTCAATGACACAAAACACCTATTGGATGCACACGATTGGTCAGAAACCCTAATTGGACAAGATAAAGTGTAGGGAGGACGAAAATGACCTAAATTTTCATTCAATGACACAAAACATCTATTGGATGCCCAAGATTAGTTAATAACCCTAATTCGACAAGATTAAGTGTAGGGAGGACGAAAATGACCTAAATATTCATCCAATGACAAAAAACACCTATTGGATGCACAAGATTGGTTAAAAACCCTAATTGGACAAGATTAAGTGTAGGGAGGACGAAAATGACCTAAATATTCATCCAATGACATAAAACACCCATTGGATGCACAAGATTGGTTAAAAACACTAATTGGAAAAGAATTAGCCTAGGGAGGACGAAAATGACCTAATTGTTCATCCAATGGCACAAAAACACCTATTGGATGCACAAGATTGGTTAAAAACCCTAATTGGTCAAGCTTAAGTGTAGGGAGGACGAAAATGACCTAAATATTCATCCAATGACATAAAACACCTATTGGATGCACAAGATTGGTTAAAAACCCTAATTGGACAAGATTAAGTGTAGGGAGGACAAAATGACCTAAATATTCATCCAATGACATAAAACACCCATTGGATGCACAAGATTGGTTAAAAACACTAATTGGAAAAGAATTAGCCTAGGGAGGACGAAAATGACCTAATTGTTCATCCAATGGCACAAAAACACCTATTGGATGCACAAGATTGGTTAAAAACCATAATTGGACAAGATAAAGTGTAGGGAGGACAAAAATGACCTAAATGTTCATCCAATGACACAAAACGCCTGTTGGATGCACAAGATTGGTTAAAAACCGTAATTGGATAAGATTAAGTGTAGGGAGGACGAAAATGACCTAAATATTCATCCAATGACATAAAACACCTATTGGATGCACAAGATTGGTTAAAAACCCTAATTGGACAAGAATTAGCCTAGGGAGGACGAAAATGACCTAAATGTTCATCCAATGACACAAAACACCTATTGGATGCACAAGATCGGTTAAAAACCCTAATTGGACAAGATTAAGTGTAGGGAGGACGAAAATGACCTAAATATTCATCCAATGACATAAAACACCTATTGGATGTACAAGATTGGTTAAAAACCCTAATTGGACAAGAATTAGCCTAGGGAGGACGAAAATGACCTAATTGTTCATCCAATGACACAAAAACACCCATTGGATGCACAAGATTGGTTAAAAACCCTAATTGGACAAGATTAAGTGTAGGGAGGACGAAAATGACCTAAATATTCATCCAATGACATCAAACACCTATTGGATGCACAAGATTGGCTAAAAACCCTAATTGAACAAGAATTTGTTTAGGGAGGACGAAAATGACCTAAATATTCATCCAATGACATAAAACACCTATTGGATGCACAAGATTGGTTAAAAACCCTAATTGGACAAGATTAAGTGTAGGGAGGACGAAAATGACCTAAATATTCATCCAATGACATAAAACACCTATTGGATGCACAAGATTGGTTAAAAACCCTAATTGGACAAGATTAAGTGTTGGGAGGACAAAAATGACCTAAATGTTCATCCAATGACACAAAACACCTATTGGATGCACAAGATTGGTTAAAAACCCTAATTGGACAAGAATTAGCCTAGGGAGGACGAAAATGACCTAAATGTTCATTCAATGACACAAATCACCTATTGGATGCACAAGATTGGTTAAAAACCCTAATTGGACAAGATTAAGTTTAGGGAGGAAGAAAATGACCTATTTGTTCATCCAATGACACAAAAACACCAATTGGATGCACACGATTCGTTAGAAACCCTAATTGGACAAGATAAAGTGTAGGAAGGACGAAAATGACCTAAATATTCATCCAATGACATAAAACACCTATTGGATACACAAGATTGGTTAAAAACCCTAATTGGACAAGATTAAGTGTAGGGAGGACGAAAATAACCTTAATATTCATCCAATGACACAAAACACCTATTGGATGCACAAAATTGGTTAAAATCACTAATTAGAAAAGAATTAGCCTAGGGAGGACGAAAATGATCTAATTGTTCATCCAATGACACAAAAACACCCATTGGATGTACAAGATTGGTTAAAAACCCTAATTGGACAAGATAAAGTGTTGGGAGGACAAAAAGGACCTAAATGTTCATCCAATGACACAAAACACCTATTTGATGCACAAGATTGGTTAAAAACCCTAATTGGACAAGAATTAGCCTAGGGAGGATGAAAATGACCTAAATGTTCATTCAATGACACAAAACACCTATTGGATGCACACGATTGGTCAGAAACCCTAAATGGACAAGATAAAGTGTAGGGAGGACGAAAATGACCTAAATTTTCATTCAATGAGACAAAACATCTATTGGATGCACAAGATTAGTTAATAACCCTAATTCGACAAGATTAAGTGTAGGGAGGACGAAAATGACCTAAATATTCATCCAATGACATAAAACACCTATTGGATACACAAGATTGGTTAAAAACCCTAATTGGACAAGATTAAGTGTAGGGAGGACGAAAATGACCTAAATATTCATCCAATGACACAAAACACCTATTGGATGCACAAGATTGGTTAAAAACACTAATTGGAAAAGATTTAGCCTAGGGAGGACGAAAATGACCTAATTGTTCATCCAATGGCACAAAAACACCTATTGGATGCACAAGATTGGTTAAAAACCCTAATTCGTCAAGCTTAAGTGTAGGGAGGACGAAAATGACCTAAATATTCATCCAATGACATAAAACACCTATTGGATGCACAAGATTGGTTAAAAACCCTAATTGGACAAGATTAAGTGTAGGGAGGACGAAAATGACCTAAATATTCATCCAATGACATAAAACACCCATTGGATGCACAAGATTGGTTAAAAACACTAATTGGAAAAGAATTAGCCTAGGGAGGACAAAAATGACCTAAATGTTCATCAATGGCACAAAACTCCTATTGGATGCACAAGATTGGTTAAAAACCGTAATTGGATAAGATTAAGTGTAGGGAGGACGAAAATGACCTAAATATTCATCCAATGACATAAAACACCTATTGGATGCACAAGATTGGTTAAAAACCCAAATTGGACAAGAATTAGCCTAGGGAAGACGAAAATGACCTAATTGTTCATCCAATGACACAAAAACATCTATTGGATGCACAAGATTGGTTAAAAACCCTAATTGGACAAGATTAAGTGTTGGGAGGACAAAAATGACCTAAATGTTCATCCAATGACACAAAACACCTATTGGATGCACAAGATTGGTTAAAAACCCTAATTGGACAAGAATTAGCCTAGGGAGGACGAAAATGACCTAAATGTTCATTCAATGACACAAAACACCTATTGGATGCACACGATTGGTCAGAAACCCTGATTGGACAAGATAAAGTGTAGGGAGGACGAAAATGACCTAAATTTTCATTCAATGACACAAAACATCTACTGGATGCACAAGATTAGTTAATAACCCTAATTCGACAAGATTAAGTGTAGGGAGGACGAAAATGACCTAAATATTCATCCAATGACATAAAACACCTATTGGATACACAAGATTGGTTAAAAACCCTAATTGGACAAGATTAAGTGTAGGGAGGACGAAAATGACCTTAATATTCATCCAATGACACAAAACACCTATTGGATGCACAAAATTGGTTAAAATCACTAATTAGAAAAGAATTAGCCTAGGGAGGACGAAAATGACCTAATTGTTCATCCAATGGCACAAAAACACCTATTGGATGCACAAGATTGGTTAAAAACCATAATTGGACAAGATAAAGTGTAGGGAGGACAAAAATGACCTAAATGTTCATCCAATGACACAAAACGCCTGTTGGATGCACAAGATTGGTTAAAAACCGTAATTGGATAAGATTAAGTGTAGGGAGGACGAAAATGACCTAAATGTTCATTCAATGACACAAAACACCTATTGTATGCACACGATTGGTCAGAAACCCTGATTGGACAAGATAAAGTGTTGGGAGGACAAAAATGACCTAAATGTTCATCCAATGACACAAAACACCTATTGGATGCACAAGATTGGTTAAAAACCCTAATTGGACAAGAATTAGCCTAGGGAGGACGAAAATGACCTAAATGTTCATTCAATGACACAAATCACCTATTGGATGCACAAGATTGGTTAAAAACCCTAATTGGACAAGATTAAGTTTAGGGAGGAAGAAAATGACCTATTTGTTCATCCAATAACACAAAAACACCAATTGGATGCACACGATTCGTTAGAAACCCTAATTGGACAAGATAAAGTGTAGGAAGGACGAAAATGACCTAAATATTCATCCAATGACATAAAACACCTATTGGATACACAAGATTGGTTAAAAACCCTAATTGGACAAGATTAAGTGTAGGGAGGACGAAAATGACCTTAATATTCATCCAATGACACAAAACACCTATTGGATGCACAAAATTGGTTAAAATCACTAATTAGAAAAGAATTAGCCTAGGGAGGACGAAAATGATCTAATTGTTCATTCAATGACACAAAAACACCCATTGGATGTACAAGCTTGGTTAAAAACCCTAATTGGACAAGATAAAGTGTTGGGAGGAGAAAAAGGACCTAAATGTTCATCCAATGACACAAAACACCTATTTGATGCACAAGATTGGTTAAAAACCCTAATTGGACAAGAATTAGCCTAGGGAGGATGAAAATGACCTAAATGTTCATTCAATGACACAAAACACCTATTGGATGCACACGATTGGTCAGAAACCCTGATTGGACAAGATAAAGTGTAGGGAGGACGAAAATGACCTAAATTTTCATTCAATGACACAAAACATCTACTGGATGCACAAGATTAGTTAATAACCCTAATTCGACAAGATTAAGTGTAGGGAGGACGAAAATGACCTAAATATTCATCCAATGACACAAAACACCTATTGGATGCACAAGATTGGTTAAAAACACTAATTGGAAAAGAATTAGCCTAGGGAGGACGAAAATGACCTAATTGTTCATCCAATGGCACAAAAACACCTATTGGATGCACAAGATTGGTTAAAAACCCTAATTGGTCAAGCTTAAGTGTAGGGAGGACGAAAATGACCTAAATATTCATCCAATGACATAAAAACACCTATTGGATGCACAAGATTGGTTAAAAACCCTAATTGGACAAGATTAAGTGTAGGGAGGACGAAAATGACCTAAATATTCATCCAATGACATAAAACACCCATTGGATGCACAAGATTGGTTAAAAACACTAATTGGAAAAGAATTAGCCTAGGGAGGACGAAAATGACCTAATTGTTCATCCAATGGCACAAAAACACCTATTGGATGCACAAGATTGGTTAAAAACCATAATTGGACAAGATAAAGTGTAGGGAGGACAAAAATGACCTAAATGTTCATCCAATGACACAAAACGCCTGTTGGATGCACAAGATTGGTTAAAAACCGTAATTGGATAAGATTAAGTGTAGGGAGGACGAAAATGACCTAAATATTCATCCAATGACATAAAACACCTATTGGATGCACAAGATTGGTTAAAAACCCTAATTGGACAAGAATTAGCCTAGGGAGGACGAAAATGACCTAAATGTTCATCCAATGACACAAAACACCTATTGGATGCACAAGATCGGTTAAAAACCCTAATTGGACAAGATTAAGTGTAGGGAGGACGAAAATGACCTAAATATTCATCCAATGACATAAAACACCTATTGGATGCACAAGATTGGTTAAAAACCCTAATTGGACAAGAATTAGCCTAGGGAGGACGAAAATGACCAATTGTTCATCCAATGACACAAAAACACCCATTGGATGCACAAGATTGGTTAAAAACCCTAATTGGACAAGATTAAGTGTAGGGAGGACGAAAATGACCTAAATATTCATCCAATGACATCAAACACCTATTGGATGCACAAGATTGGTTAAAAACCCTAATTGAACAAGAATTTGTTTAGGGAGGACGAAAATGACCTAAATGTTCATCCAATGACACAAAACACCTATTGGATGCACAAGATCGGTTAAAAACCCTAATTGGACAAGATTAAGTGTAGGGAGGACGAAAATGACCTAAATATTCATCCAATGACATAAAACACCTATTGGATGCACAAGATTGGTTAAAAACCCTAATTGGACAAGAATTAGCCTAGGGAGGACAAAAATGACCTAAATGTTCATCCAATGACACAAAAACACCTATTGGATGCACAAGATTGGTTATAAACCCTAATTGGACAAGATTAAGTGTAGGGAGGACGAAAAGGACCTAAATGTTCATCCAACGACACAAAACACCTATTGGATACACAAGATTGGTTAAAAACCCTAATTGGCCAAGAATTAGCCTATGGAAGACGAAAATGCCCTAATTGTTCATCCAATGACACAAAAACACCTATTGGATGCACAAGATCGGTTAAAAACCCTAATTGGACAAGATTAAGTGTAGGGAGGACGAAAATGACCTAAATATTCATCCAATGACATAAAACACCTATTGGATGCACAAGATTGGTTAAAAACCCTAATTGGACAAGAATTAGCCTAGGGAGGACAAAAATGACCTAATTGTTCATCCAATGACACAAAAACACCCATTGGATGTACAAGATTGGTTAAAAACTCTAATTGGACAAGATAAAGTGTTGGGAGGACAAAAAGGACCTAAATGTTCATCCAATGACACAAAACACCTATTGGATGCACAAGATTGGTTAAAAACCCTAATTGGACAAGAATTAGCCTAGGGAGGATGAAAATGACCTAAATGTTCATTCAATGACACAAAACACCTATTGGATGCACAAGATTGGTTAAAAACCCTAATTGGACAAGATTAAGTTTAGGGAGGACGAAAATGACCTAAATATTCATCCAATGGCATAAAACATCTATTGGATGCACAAGATTGGTTAAAAACCCTAATTGGACAAGATTAAGTGTAGGGAGGACGAAAATGACCTAAATTTTCATTCAATGACAGAAAACACCTATTGGATGCACAAGATTAGTTAAAAACCCTAATTGGACAAGAATTAGCCTAGGGAGGATGAAAATGACCTAAATGTTCATTCAATGACACAAATCACCTATTGGATGCACAAGATTGGTTAAAAACCCTAATTGGACAAGATTAAGTTTAGGGAGGAAGAAAATGACCTATTTGTTCATCCAATGACACAAAAACACCAATTGGATGCACACGATTCGTTAGAAACCCTAATTGGACAAGATAAAGTGTAGGGAGGACGAAAATGACCTAAATTTTCATTAAATGAAACAAAACACCCATTGGATGCACAAGATTAGTTAAAAACCCTAATTGGACAAGATTAAGTGTAGGGAGGACGAAAATGACCTAAATATTCATCCAATGACATAAAACACCTATTGGATGCACAAGATTGGTTAAAAACCCTAATTGGACAAGAATTAGCCTAGGGAGGATGAAAATGACCTAAATGTTCATTCAATGACACAAAACACCTATTGGATGCACACGATTGGTCAGAAACCCTAATTGGACAAGATAAAGTGTAGGGAGGACGAAAATGACCTAAATTTTCATTCAATGACACAAAACATCTATTGGATGCCCAAGATTAGTTAATAACCCTAATTCGACAAGATTAAGTGTAGGGAGGACGAAAATGACCTAAATATTCATCCAATGACATAAAACACCTATTGGATACACAAGATTGGTTAAAAACCCTAATTGGACAAGATTAAGTGTAGGGAGGACGAAAATGACCTAAATATTCATCCAATGACACAAAACACCTATTGGATGCACAAGATTGGTTAAAAACCCTAATTGGACAAGAATTAGCCTAGGGAGGACGAAAATGACCTAAATGTTCATTCAATGACACAAAACACCTATTGGATGCACAAGATTGGTTAAAAACCCTAATTGGACAAGATTAAGTTTAGGGAGAAAGAAAATGACCTATTTGTTCATCCAATGACACAAAAACACCAATTGGATGCACACGATTCGTTAGAAACCCTAATTGGACAAGATAAAGTGTAGGGAGGACGAAAATGACCTAAATTTTCATCCAATGACACAAAACACCTATTGGATGCAAAAGATTATTTAAAAACCCTAATTGGACAAGATTAAGTGTAGGGAGGACGAAAATGACCTAAATATTCATCCAATGACATAAAACACCTATTGGATGCACAAGATTGGTTAAAAACCCTAATTGGACAAGATTAAGTGTTGGGAGGACAAAAATGACCTAAATGTTCATCCAATGACACAAAACACCTATTGGATGCACAAGATTGGTTAAAAACCCTAATTGGACAAGAATTAGCCTAGGGAGGACGAAAATGACCTAAATGTTCATTCAATGACACAAATCACCTATTGGATGCACAAGATTGGTTAAAAACCCTAATTGGACAAGATTAAGTTTAGGGAGGAAGAAAATGACCTATTTGTTCATCCAATGACACAAAAACACCAATTGGATGCACACGATTCGTTAGAAACCCTAATTGGACAAGATAAAGTGTAGGAAGGACGAAAATGACCTAAATATTCATCCAATGACATAAAACACCTATTGGATACACAAGATTGGTTAAAAACCCTAATTGGACAAGATTAAGTGTAGGGAGGACGAAAATAACCTTAATATTCATCCAATGACACAAAACACCTATTGGATGCACAAAATTGGTTAAAATCACTAATTAGAAAAGAATTAGCCTAGGGAGGACGAAAATGATCTAATTGTTCATCCAATGACACAAAAACACCCATTGGATGTACAAGATTGGTTAAAAACCCTAATTGGACAAGATAAAGTGTTGGGAGGACAAAAAGGACCTAAATGTTCATCCAATGACACAAAACACCTATTTGATGCACAAGATTGGTTAAAAACCCTAATTGGACAAGAATTAGCCTAGGGAGGATGAAAATGACCTAAATGTTCATTCAATGACACAAAACACCTATTGGATGCACACGATTGGTCAGAAACCCTAAATGGACAAGATAAAGTGTAGGGAGGACGAAAATGACCTAAATTTTCATTCAATGAGACAAAACATCTATTGGATGCACAAGATTAGTTAATAACCCTAATTCGACAAGATTAAGTGTAGGGAGGACGAAAATGACCTAAATATTCATCCAATGACATAAAACACCTATTGGATACACAAGATTGGTTAAAAACCCTAATTGGACAAGATTAAGTGTAGGGAGGACGAAAATGACCTAAATATTCATCCAATGACACAAAACACCTATTGGATGCACAAGATTGGTTAAAAACACTAATTGGAAAAGATTTAGCCTAGGGAGGACGAAAATGACCTAATTGTTCATCCAATGGCACAAAAACACCTATTGGATGCACAAGATTGGTTAAAAACCCTAATTCGTCAAGCTTAAGTGTAGGGAGGACGAAAATGACCTAAATATTCATCCAATGACATAAAACACCTATTGGATGCACAAGATTGGTTAAAAACCCTAATTGGACAAGATTAAGTGTAGGGAGGACGAAAATGACCTAAATATTCATCCAATGACATAAAACACCCATTGGATGCACAAGATTGGTTAAAAACACTAATTGGAAAAGAATTAGCCTAGGGAGGACAAAAATGACCTAAATGTTCATCAATGGCACAAAACTCCTATTGGATGCACAAGATTGGTTAAAAACCGTAATTGGATAAGATTAAGTGTAGGGAGGACGAAAATGACCTAAATATTCATCCAATGACATAAAACACCTATTGGATGCACAAGATTGGTTAAAAACCCAAATTGGACAAGAATTAGCCTAGGGAAGACGAAAATGACCTAATTGTTCATCCAATGACACAAAAACATCTATTGGATGCACAAGATTGGTTAAAAACCCTAATTGGACAAGATTAAGTGTTGGGAGGACAAAAATGACCTAAATGTTCATCCAATGACACAAAACACCTATTGGATGCACAAGATTGGTTAAAAACCCTAATTGGACAAGAATTAGCCTAGGGAGGACGAAAATGACCTAAATGTTCATTCAATGACACAAATCACCTATTGGATGCACAAGATTGGTTAAAAACCCTAATAGGACAAGAATTAGCCTAGGGAGGATGAAAATGACCTAAATGTTCATTCAATGACACAAAACACCTATTGGATGCACACGATTGGTTAGAAACCCTAATTATACAAGATAAAGTTTAGGGAGGACAAAAATGACCTAAATTTTCATTCAATGACACAAAACATCTATTGGATGCACAAGATTAGTTAATAACCCTAATTCGATAAGATTAAGTGTAGGGAGGACGAAAATGACCTAAATATTCATCCAATGACATAAAACACCTATGGGATACACAAGATTGGTTAAAAAACCTAATTGGACAAGATTAAGTGTCGGGAGGACGAAAATGACCTAAATATTCATCCAATGACACAAAACACCTATTGGATGCACAAGATTGGTTAAAAACACTAATTGGAAAAGAATTAGCCTAGGGAGGACGAAAATGACCTAATTGTTCATCCATTGGCACAAAAACACCTATTGGATGCACAAGATTGGTTAAAAACCCTAATTGGACAAGAATTAGCCTAGGGAGGACGAAAATGATCTAAATGTTCATTCAATGACACAAAACACCTATTGGATGTACAAGATTTGTTAAAAACCCTAATTGGACAAGATTAAGTTTAGGGAGGAAGAAAATGACCTATTTGTTCATCCAATGACACAAAAACACCCATTGGATGCACACGATTCGTTAGAAACCCTAATTGGACAAGATAAAGTGTAGGGAGGACGAAAATGACCTAAATTTTCATCCAATGACACAAAACACCTATTGGATGCAAAAGATTATTTAAAAACCCTAATTGGACAAGATTAAGTGTAGGGAGGACGAAAATGACCTAAATATTCATCCAATGACATAAAACACCTATTGGATGCACAAGATTGGTTAAAAACCCTAATTGGACAAGAATTAGCCTATGCAGGACGAAAATGACCTAATTGTTCATCCAATGACACAAAAACACCCATTGGATGTACAAGATTGGTTAAAAACCCTAATTGGACAAGATAAAGTGTTGGGAGGACAGAAAGGACCTAAATGTTCATCCAATAACACAAAACACCTATTTGATGCACAAGATTGGTTAAAAACCCTAATTGGACAAGAATTAGCCTAGGGAGGATGAAAATGACCTAAATGTTCATTCAATGACACAAAACACCTATTGGATCCACAAGATTGGTTAAAAACCCTAATTGGACAAGATTATGTTTAGGGAGGAAGAAAATGACCTATTTGTTAATCCAATGACACAAAAACACCAATTGGATGCACACGATTGGTCAGAAACCCTAATTGGACAAGATAAAGTGTAGGGAGGACGAAAATGACCTAAATTTTCATTCAATGACACAAAACATCTATTGGATGCACAAGATTAGTTAATAACCCTAATTTGACAAGATTAAGTGTAGGGAGGACGAAAATGACCGAAATATTCATCCAATGACATAAAACACCTATTGGATACACAAGATTGGTTAAAAACCCTAATTGGACAAGATTAAGTGTAGGGAGGACGAAAATGACCTAAATATTCATCCAATGACACAAAACACCTATTGGATGCACAAGATTGGTTAAAAACACTAATTGGAAAAGTATTAGCCTAGGGAGGACGAAAATGACCTAATTGTTCATCCAATGGCACAAAAACACCTATTGGATGCACAAGATTGGTTAAAAACCGTAATTGGACAAGATAAAGTGCAGGGAGGACAAAAATGACCTAAATGTTCATCCAATGACACAAAACGCCTATTGGATGCACAAGATTGGTTAAAAACCGTAATTGGATAAGATTAAGTGTAGGGAGGACGAAAAAGACCTAAATATTCATCCAATGACATAAAACACCTATTGGATGCACAAGATTGGTTAAAAACCCAAATTGGACAAGAATTAGCCTAGGGAAGACGAAAATGACCTAATTGTTCATCCAATGACACAAAAACACCTATTGGATGCACAAGATTGGTTAAAAACCCTAATTGGACAAGATTAAGTGATGGGAGGACAAAAATGACCTAAATGTTCATCCAATGACACAAAACACCTATTGGATGCACAAGATTGGTTAAAAACGCTAATTGGACAAGAATTAGCCTAGGGAGGACGAAAATGACCTAAATGTTCATTCAATGACACAAAACACCTATTGGATGCACAAGATTGGTTAAAAACCCTAATTGGACAAGATTAAGTTTAGGGAGGAAGAAAATGACCTATTTGTTCATCCAATGACACAAAAACACCAATTGGATGCACACGATTCGTTAGAAACCCTAATTGGACAAGATAAAGTGTAGGGAGGACGAAAATGACCTAAATTTTCATTCAATGACACAAAACACCTATTGGATGCACAAGATTTTTTAAAAACCCTAATTGGACAAGATTAAGTGTAGGGAGGATGAAAATGACCTAAATATTCATCCAATGACATAAAACACCTATTGGATGCACAAGATTGGTTAAAAACCCTAATTGGACAAGCTTAAGTGTAGGGAGGACGAAAATGTTCTAAATATTCATCCAATGACATAAAACACCTATTGGATGCACAAGATTGGTTAAAAACCCTAATTGGACAAGATTAAGTGTAGGGAGGACGAAAATGACCTAAATATTCATCCAATGACATAAAACACCTATTGGATGCACAAGATTGGTTAAAAACCCTAATTGGAAAGAATTTGTCTAGGGAGGACGAAAATGACCTAAATGTTCTTCCAATGACACAAAATACCTATTGGATGCACAAGATTGGTTAAAAACCCTAATTGGCCATGAATTATCCTAGGGACGACGAAAATGACATAATTGTTCATCCAATGACACAAAAAGACCAATTGGAAGCACACGATTGGTTAGAAACCCTAATTGGACAAGATAAAGTGTAGGGAGGACGAAATTGACCTAAATGTTCATCCAATGACAGAAAACACCTATTGGATGCACAAGATTGGTTAAAAACCCTAATTGGACAAGATTGAGTGTAGGGAGAACGAAAATGGCCTGATTGTTCATCCAATGGCACAAAAACACCTATTGGATGCACAAGATTGGTTAAAAACCCTAATTGGACAATATAATGTGTAGGGAGGACAAAAATGACCTAAATGTTCATCCAATGACACAAAACGCCTATTGGATGCACAAGATTGGTTAAAATCCCTAATTGGACAAGATTAAGTGTGTGGAGGACGAAAATGACCTAAATATTCATCCAATGACATAAAACACCTATTGGATGCACAAGATTGGTTAAAAACCCTAATTGGACAAGAATTAGCCTAGGGAAGACGAAAATGACCTAATTGTTCATCCAATGACACAAAAACACCCATTGGATGTACAAGATTGGTTTAAAACCATAATTGGACAAGATTAAGTGTTGGGAGGACAAAAATGACCTAAATGTTCATCCAATGACACAAAACACCTATTGGATGCACAAGAATTGTTAAAAACCCTAATTGGACAAGAATTAGCTTAGGGAGGACGAAAATGACCTAAATGTTCATTCAATGACAAAAAACACCTATTGGATGCACAAGATTGGTTAAAAACCCTAATTGGACAAGAATAAGTTTAGGGAGGAAGAAAATGACCTATTTGTTCATCCAATGACACAAAAACACCAATTGGATGCACACGATTGGTTAGAAACCCTAAGTGGACAAGATAAAGTGTAGGGAGGACGAAAATGACCTAAATTTTCATCCAATGACACAAAACACCTATTGGATGCACAAGATTGGTTAAAAACCCTAATTGGACAAGAATTAGCCTAGGGAGGACGAAAATGACCTAAATGTTCATTTAATGACACAAATCACCTATTGGATGCACAAGATTGGTTAAAAACCCTAATTGGACAAGATTAAGTTTAGGGAGGAAGAAAATGACCTATTTGTTCATCCAATGACACAAAAACACCAATTGGATGCACACGATTCGTTAGAAACCCTAATTGGACAAGATAAAGTGTAGGAAGGACGAAAATGACCTAAATATTCATCCAATGACATAAAACACCTATTGGATACACAAGATTGGTTAAAAACCCTAATTGGACAAGATTAAGTGTAGGGAGGACGAAAATGACCTTAATATTCATCCAATGACACAAAACACCTATTGGATGCACAAAATTGGTTAAAATCACTAATTAGAAAAGAATTAGCCTAGGGAGGACGAAAATGATCTAATTGTTCATCCAATGACACAAAAACACCCATTGGATGTACAAGATTGGTTAAAAACCCTAATTGGACAAGATAAAGTGTTGGGAGGACAAAAAGGACCTAAATGTTCATCCAATGACACAAAACACCTATTTGATGCACAAGATTGGTTAAAAACCCTAATTGGACAAGAATTAGCCTAGGGAGGATGAAAATGACCTAAATGTTCATTCAATGACACAAAACACCTATTGGATGCACACGATTGGTCAGAAACCCTAATTGGACAAGATAAAGTGTTGGGAGGACGAAAATGACCTAAATTTTCATTCAATGACACAAAACATCTATTGGATGCACAAGATTAGTTAATAACCCTAATTCGACAAGATTAAGTGTAGGGAGGACGAAAATGACCTAAATATTCATCCAATGACATAAAACACCTATTGGATACACAAGATTGGTTAAAAACCCTAATTGGACAAGATTAAGTGTAGGGAGGACGAAAATGACTTAAATATTCATCCAATGACACAAAACACCCTTTGGATACACAAGATTGGTTAAAAACACTAATTGGAAAAGAATTAGCCTAGGGAGGACGAAAATGACCTAAATGTTCATTCAATGACACAAAACACCTATTGGATACACAAGATAGGTTAAAAACCCTAATTGGACAATGTTAAGTTTAGGGAGGAAGAAAATGACCTATTTGTTCATCCAATGACACAAAAACACCTATTGGATGCACAAGATTGGTTAAAAACCCTAATTGGACAAGATAAAGTGTAGGGAGGACAAAAATTACCTAAATGTTCATCCAATGACACAAAACGCCTATTGGATGCACAAGATTGGTTAAAAACCGTAATTGGATAAGATTAAGTGTAGGGAGGACGAAAATGACCTAAATATTCATCCAATGACATAAAACACCTATTGGATGCACAAGATTGGTTAAAAACCCAAATTGGACAAGAATTAGCCTAGGGAAGACGAAAATGACCTAATTGTTCATCCAATGACACAAAAATACCCATTGGTTGTACAAAATTGGTTAAAAACCCTAATTGGACAAGATTAAGTTTTGGGAGGACAAAAATGACCTAAATGTTCATCCAATGACACAAAACACCTATTGGATGCACAAGATTGGTTAAAAACCCTAATTGGACAAGAATTAGCCTAGGGAGGAAGAAAATGACCTAAATGTTCATTCAATGACACAAAACACCTATTGGATACACAAGATAGGTTAAAAACCCTAATTGGACAAGATTAAGTTTAGGGAGGAAGAAAATGACCTATTTATTCATCCAATGACACAAAAACACCAATTGGATGCACACGATTGGTTAGAAACCCTTATTGGACAAGATAAAGTGTAGGGAGGACGAAAATGACCTAAATGTTCATCCAATGACAGAAAACACGTATTGGATGCACAAGATTGGTTCAAAACCCTAATTGGACAGGATTGAATGTAGGGAGGACGAAAATGACCTAATTGTTCATCCAATGGCACAAAAACACCTATTGGATGCACAAGATTGGTTAAAAACCCTAATTGGACAAGATAAAGTGTAGGGAGGACAAAAATGACCTAAATGTTCATCCAATGACACAAAACACCTATTGGATGCACAAGATTGGTTAAAAACCATAATTGGACAAGAATTAGCCTAGGGAGGACGAAAATGACCTAAATGTTCATTCAATGACACAAAACACCTATTGGATGCACAAGATTGGTTAAAAACCCTAATTGGACAAGATTAAGTTTAGGGAGGAAGAAAATGACCTATTTGTTCATCCAATGACACAAAAACACCAATTGGATGCACACGATTCGTTAGAAACCCTAATTGGACAAGATAAAGTGTAGGGAGGACGAAAATGACCTAAATTTTCATTCAATGACACAAAACACCTATTGGATGCACAAGATTATTTAAAAACCCTAATTGGACAAGATTAAGTGTAGGGAGGATGAAAATGACCTAAATATTCATCCAATGACATAAAACACCTATTGGATGCACAAGATTGGTTAAAAACCCTAATTGGACAAGCTTAAGTGTAGGGAGGACGAAAATGTTCTAAATATTCATCCAATGACATAAAACACCTATTGGATGCACAAGATTGGTTAAAAACCCTAATTGGACAAGATTAAGTGTAGGGAGGACGAAAATGACCTAAATATTCATCCAATGACATAAAACACCTATTGGATGCACAAGATTGGTTAAAAACCCTAATTGGACAAGAATTTGTCTAGGGAGGACGAAAATGACCTAAATGTTCTTCCAATGACACAAAACACCTATTGGATGCACAAGATTGGTTAAAAACCCTAATTGGCCATGAATTATCCTAGGGACGACCGAAAATGACATAATTGTTCATCCTATGACACAAAAAGACCAATTGGATCCACACGATTGGTTAGAAACCCTAATTGGACAAGATAAAGTGTAGGGAGGACGAAATTGACCTAAATGTTCATCCAATGACAGAAAACACCTATTGGATGCACAAGATTGGTTAAAAACCCTAATTGGACAGGATTGAGTGTAGGGAGAACGAAAATGACCTGATTGTTCATCCAATGGCACAAAAACACCTATTGGATGCACAAGATTGGTTAAAAAACCCTAATTGGACAAGATAAAGTGTAGGGAGGACAAAAATGACCTAAATGTTCATCCAATGACACAAAACGCCTATTGGATCCACAAGATTGGTTAAAAACCCTAATTGGACAAGATTAAGTGTGTGGAGGACGAAAATGACCTAAATATTCATCCAATGACATAAAACACCTATTGGATGCACAAGATTGGTTAAAAACCCTAATTGGACAAGAATTAGCCTAGGGAAGACGAAAATGACCTAATTGTTCATCCAATGACACAAAAACACCCATTGGATGTACAAGATTGGTTAAAAACCATAATTGGACAAGATTAAGTGTTGGGAGGACAAAAATGACCTAAATGTTCATCCAATGACACAAAACACCTATTGGATGCACAAGATTGGTTAAAAACCCTAATTGGACAAGAATTAGCTTAGGGAGGACGAAAATGATCTAAATGTTCATTCAATGACAAAAAACACCTATTGGATGCACAAGTTTGGTTAAAAACCCTAATGGGACAAGAATAAGTTTAGGGAGGAAGAAAATGACCTATTTGTTCATCCAATGACACAAAAACACCAATTGGATGCACACGATTGGTTAGAAACCCTAATTGGACAAGATAAAGTGTAGGGAGGACGAAAATGACCTAAATTTTCATCCAATGGCACAAAACACCTATTGGATGCACAAGATTGGTTAAAAACCCTAATTGGACAAGAATTAGCCTAGGGAGGACGAAAATGACCTAAATGTTCATTCAATGACACAAATCACCTATTGGATGCACAAGATTGGTTAAAAACCCTAATTGGACAAAATTAAGTTTAGGGAGGAAGAAAATGACCTATTTGTTCATCCAATGACACAAAAACACCAATTGGATGCACACGATTCGTTAGAAACCCTAATTGGACAAGATAAAGTGTAGGAAGGACGAAAATGACCTAAATATTCATCCAATGACATAAAACACCTATTGGATACACAAGATTTGTTAAAAACCTTAATTGGACAAGATTAAGTGTAGGTAGGACGAAAATGACCTTAATATTCATCCAATGACCCAAAACACCTATTGGATGCACAAAATTGGTTAAAATCACTAATTAGAAAAGAATTAGCCTAGGGAGGACGAAAATAATCTAATTGTTCATCCAATGACACAAAAACACCCATTGGATGTACAAGATTGGTTAAAAACCCTAATTGGACAAGATAAAGTGTAGGGAGGACGAAAATGACCTATATTTTCATTCAATTACACAAGACATCTATTGGATGCACAAGATTAGTTACTATCCCTAATTCGACAAGATTAAGTGTAGGGAGGATGAAAATGACCTAAATATTCATCCAATGACATAAAACACCTATTGGATACACAAGATTGGTTAAAAACCCTAATTGGACAAGATAAAGTGTAGGGAGGACAAAAATGACCTAAATGTTCATCCAATGACACAAACCGCCTATTGGATGCACAAGATTGGTTAAAAACCGTAATTGGATAAGATTAAGTGTAGGGAGGACGAAAATGACCTAAATATTCATCCAATGACATAAAACACCTATTGGATGCACAAGATTGGTTAAAAACCCAAATTGGACAAGAATTAGCCTAGGGAAGACGAAAATGACCTAATTGTTCATCCAATGACACAAAAACATCTATTGGATGCACAAGATTGGTTAAAAACCATAATTGGACAAGATTAAGTGTTGGGAGGTCAAAAATGACCTAAATGTTCATCCAATGACACAAAACACCTATTGGATGCACAAGATTGGTTAAAAACCCTAATTGGACAAGAATTAGCTTAGGGAGGACGAAAATGACCTAAATGTTCATTCAATGACAAAAAACACCTATTGGATGCACAAGATTGGTTAAAAACCCTAATGGGACAAGAATAAGTTTAGGGAGGAAGAAAATGACCTATTTGTTCATCCAATGACACAAAAACACCAATTGGATGCACACGATTGGTTAGAAACCCTAATTGGACAAGATAAAGTGTAGGGAGGACGAAAATGACCTAAATTTTCATCCAATGACACAAAACACCTATTGGATGCACAAGATTGGTTAAAAACCCTAATTGGACAAGAATTAGCCTAGGGAGGACGAAAATGACCTAAATGTTTATTCAATGACACAAATCACCTATTGGATGCACAAGATTGGTTAAAAACCCTAATTGGACAAGATTAAGTTTAGGGAGGAAGAAAATGACCTATTTGTTCATCCAATGACACAAAAACACCAATTGGATGCACACGATTCGTTAGAAACCCTAATTGGACAAGATAAAGTGTAGGAAGGACGAAAATGACCTAAATATTCATCCAATGACATAAAACACCTATTGGATACACAAGATTGGTTAAAAACCCAAATTGGACAAGATTAAGTTTAGGGAGGACGAAAATGACCTTAATATTCATCCAATGACACAAAACACCTATTGGATGTACAAAATTGGTTAAAATCACTAATTAGAAAAGAATTAGCCTAGGGAGGACGAAAATGATCTAATTGTTCATCCAATGACACAAAAACACCCATTGGATGTACAAGATTGGTTAAAAACCCTAATTGGACAAGATAAAGTGTTGGGAGGACAAAAAGGACCTAAATTTTCATCCAATGACACAAAACACCTATTTGATGCACAAGATTGGTTAAAAACCCTAATTGGACAAGAATTAGCCTAGGGAGGATGAAAATGACCTAAATGTTCATTCAATGACACAAAACACCTATTTGATGCACACGATTGGTCAGAAACCCTAATTGGACAAGATAAAGTGTAGGGAGGACGAAAATGACCTAAATTTTCATTCAATGACACAAAACATCTATTGGATGCACAAGATTAGTTAATAACCCTAATTCGACAAGATTAAGTGTAGGGAGGACGAAAATGACCTAAATATTCATCCAATGACATAAAACACCTATTGGATACACAAGATTGGTTAAAAACCCTAATTGGACAAGATTAAGTGTAGGGAGGACGAAAATGACCTAAATAGTCATCCAATGACACAAAACACCTATTGGATACACAAGATTGGTTAAAAACACTAATTGGAAATGAATTAGCCTAGGGAGGACAAAAATGACCTAATTGTTCATCCAATGGCACAAAAACACCTATTGGATGCACAAGATTGGTTAAATACCGTAATTGGACAAGATAAAGTGTAGGGAGGACAAAAATGACCTAAATGTTCATCCAACGACACAAAACGCCTATTGGATGCACAAGATTGGTTAAAAACCGTAATTGGATAAGATTAAGTGTAGGGAGGACGAAAATGACCTAAATATTCATCCAATGACATAAAACACCTATTGGATGCACAAGATTGGTTAAAAACCCAAATTGGACAAGAATTAGCCTAGGGAAGACGAAAATGACCTAATTGTTCATCCAATGACACAAAAATACCAATTGGTTGTACAAGATTGGTTAAAAACCCTAATTGGACAAGATTAAGTGTTGGGAGGACAAAAATGACCTAAATGTTCATCCAATGACACAAAACACCAATTGGATGCAGAAGATTGGTTAAAAACCGTAATCGGACAAGAATTAGCCTAGGGAGGACGAAAATGACCTCAATGTTCATTCAATGACACAAAACACCTATTGGATACACAAGATAGGTTAAAAACCCTAATTGGACAAGATTAAGTTTAGGGAGGAAGAAAATGACCTATTTGTTCATCCAATGACACAAAAACACCAATTGGATGCACACGATTCGTTAGAAACCCTAATTGGACAAGATAAAGTGTAGGGAGGACGAAAATGACCTAAATTTTCATCCAATGACACAAAACCACTATTGGATGCACAAGATTAGTTAAAAACCCTAATTGGACAAGATTATGTGTAGGGAGGACGAAAATGACCTAAATATTCATCCAATGACATAAAACACCTATTGGATGCACAAGATTGGTTAAAAACCCTAATTGGACAAGAATTAGCCTAGCGAGGACGAAAATGACCTAATTGTTCATCCAATGACACAAAAACACACATTGGATGTAAAAGATTGGTTAAAAACCCTAATTGGACAAGATAAAGTGTTGGGAGGACAAAAAGGACCTAAATGTTCATCCAATGACACAAAACACCTATTTGATGCACAAGATTGGTTAAAAACCCTAATAGGACAAGAATTAGCCTAGGGAGGATGAAAATGACCTAAATGTTCATTCGATGACACAAAACACCTATTGGATGCACACGGTTGGTTAGAAACCCTAATTATACAAGACAAAGTGTAGGGAGGACGAAAATGACCTAAATTTTCATTCAATGACACAAAACATCTATTGGATGCACAAGATTAGTTAATAACCCTAATTCGACAAGATTAAGTGTAGGGAGGACGAAAATGACCTAAATATTCATCCAATGACATAAAACACCTATTGGATACACAAGATTGGTTAAAAACCCTAATTGGATAAGATTAAGTGTAGGGAGGACGAAAATGACCTAAATATTCATCTAATGACACAAAACACCTATTGGATGCACAAGATTGGTTAAAAAACACTAATTGGAAAAGAATTAGCCTAGGGAGGACGAAAATGACCTAATTGTTCATCCAATGGCACAAAAACACCTATTTGATGCGCAAGATTGGTTAAAAACCCTAATTGGACAAGATAAAGTGTAGGGAGGACAAAAATGACCTAAATGTTCATCCAATGACACAAAACGCCTGTTGGATGCACAAGACTGGTTAAAAACCGTAATTGGATAAGATTAACTGTAGGGAGGACGAAAATGACCTAAATATTCATCCAATGACATAAAACACCTATTGGATGCACAAGATTGGTTAAAAACCCAAATTGGACATGAATTAGCCTAGGGAAGACGAAAATGACCTAATTGTTCATCCAATGACACAAAAACACCCATTGGATGTACAAGATTGGTAAAAAACCCTAATTGGACAAGATTAAGTGTTGGGAGGACAAAAATGACCTAAATGTTCATCTAATGATACAAAACACCTATTGGATGCACAAGATTGGTTAAAAACCCTAATTGGACAAGAATTAGCCTAGGGAGGACGAAAATGACCTAAATGTTCATTCAATGACACAAAACACCTATTGGATGTACAAGATTGGTTAAAAACCCTAATTGGACAAGATTAAGTTTAGGGAGGAAGAAAATGACCAATTTGTTCATCCAATGACACAAAAACACCAATTGGATGCACACGATTCGTTAGAAACCCTAATTGGACAAGATAAAGTGTAGGGAGGACGAAAATGACCTAAATTTTCATCCAATGACACAAAACACCTATTGGATGCAAAAGATTATTTAAAAACCCTAATTGGACAAGATTAAGTGTAGGGAGGACGAAAATGACCTAAATATTCATCCAATGACATAAAACACCTATTGGATGCACAAGATTGGTTAAAAACCCTAATTGGACAAGAATTAGCCTAGGCAGGACGAAAATGACCTAATTGTTCATCCAATGACACAAAAACACCCATTGGATGTACAAGATTGGTTAAAAACCCTAATTGGACAAGATAAAGTGTTGGGAGGAAAAAAAGGACCTAAATGTTCATCCAATAACACAAAACACCTATTTGATGCACAAGATTGGTTAAAAACCCTAATTGGACAAGAATTAGCCTAGGGAGGATGAAAATGACCTAAATGTTCATTCAATGACACAAAACACCTATTGGATGCACAAGATTGGTTAAAAACCCTAATTGGACAAGATTATAATTAGGGAGGAAGAAAATGACCTATTTGTTAATCCAATGACACAAAAACACCAATTGGATGCACACGATTGGTCAGAAACCCTAATTGGACAAGATAAAGTGTAGGGAGGACGAAAATGACCTAAATTTTCATTCAATGACACAAAACATCTATTGGATGCACAAGATTAGTTAATAACCCTAATTGGACAAGATTAAGTGTAGGGAGGACGAAAATGACCTAAATATTCATCCAATGACATAAAACACCTATTGGATACACAAGATTGGTTAAAAACGCTAATTGGACAAGATTAAGTGTAGGGAGGACGAAAATGACCTAAATATTCATCCAATGACACAAAACACCTATTGGATGCACAAGATTGGTTAAAAACACTAATTGGAAAAGAATTAGCCTAGGGAGGACGAAAATGACCTAATTGTTCATCCAATGGCACAAAAACACCTATTGGATGCACAAGATTGGTTAAAAACCCTAATTGGACAAGATAAAGTGCAGGGAGGACAAAAATGACCTAAATGTTCATCCAATGACACAAAACGCCTATTGGATGCACAAGATTGGTTAAAAACCGTAATTGGATAAGATTAAGTGTAGGGAGGACGAAAATGACCTAAATATTCATCCAATGACATAAAACACCTATTGGATGCACAAGATTGGTTAAAAACCCAAATTGGACAAGATTAAGTTTAGGGAGGACGAAAATGACCTTAATATTCATCCAATGACACAAAACACCTATTGGATGCACAAAATTGGTTAAAAACCCTAATTGGACAAGATTAAGTGATGGGAGGACAAAAATGACCTAAATGTTCATCCAATGACACAAAACACCTATTGGATGCACAAGATTGGTTAAAAACGGTAATTGGACAAGAATTAGCCTAGGGAGGACGAAAATGACCTAAATGTTCATTCAATGACACAAAACACCTATTGGATGCACAAGATTGGTTAAAAACCCTAATTGGACAAGATTAAGTTTAGGGAGGAAGAAAATGACCTATTTGTTCATCCAATGACACAAAAACACCAATTGGATGCACACGATTCGTTAGAAACCCTAATTGGACAAGATAAAGTGTAGGAAGGACGAAAATGACCTACATTTTCATCCAATGACACAAAACCACTATTGGATGCACAAGATTAGTTAAAAACCCTAATTGGACAAGATTAAGTGTAGGGAGGACGAAAATGACCTAAATATTCATCCAATGACATAAAACACCTATTGGATGCACAAGATTGGTTAAAAACCCTAATTGGACAAGAATTAGCCTAGGGAGGACGAAAATGACCTAATTGTTCATCCAATGACACAAAAACACCCATTGGTTGTACAAGATTGGTTAAAAACCCTAATTGGACAAGATTAAGTGTTGGGAGGACAAAAATGACCTAAATGTTCATCCAATGACACAAAACACCTATTGGATGCACAAGATTGGTTAAAAACCCTAATTGGACAAGAATTAGCCTAGGGAGGACGAAAATGACCTAAATGTTCATCCAATGACATAAAACACCTATTGGATGCACAAGATTGGTTAAAAACCCTAATTGGACAAGAATTAGCCTAGGGAGGACGAAAATGACCTAATTGTTCATCCAATGACACAAAAACACCCATTGGATGTACAAGATTGGTTAAAAACCATAATTGGACAAGATTAAGTGTTGGGAGGACAAAAATGACCTAAATGTTCATCCAATAACACAAAACACCTATTGGATGCACAAGATTGGTTAAAAACCCTAATTGGACAAGAATTAGCTTAGGGAGGACGAAAATGACCTAAATGTTCATTCAATGACAAAAAACACCTATTGGATGCACAAGATTGGTTAAAAACCCTAATTGGACAAGAATAAATTTAGGGAGGAAGAAAATGACCTATTTGTTCATCCAATGACACAAAAACACTAATTGGATGCACACGATTCGTTAGAAAGCCTAATTGGACAAGATAAAGTGTAGGGAGGACGAAAATGACCTAAATTTTCATTCAATGACACAAAACACCTATTGGATGCACAAGATTAGTTAAAAACCCTAATTGGACAAGATTAAGTGTAGGGAGGACGAAAATGACCTAAATATTCATCCAATGACATAAAACACCTATTGGATGCACAAGATTGGTTAAAAACACTAATTGGAAAAGAATTAGCCTAGGGAGGACGAAAATGACCTAATTGTTCATCCAATGGCACAAAAACACCTATTGGATGCACAAGATTGGTTAAAAACCCTAATTCGACAAGATAAAGTGTAGGGAGGACAAAAATGACCTAAATGTTCATCCAATGACACAAAACGCCTATTGGATGCACAAGATTGGTTAAAAACCTTAATTGGATAAGATTAAGTGTCGGGAGGACGAAAATGACCTAAATATTCACCCAATGACATAAAACACCTATTGGAGGCACAAGATTGGTTAAAAACCCAAATTGGACAAGAATTAGCCTAGGGAAGACGAAAATGACCTAATTGTTATCCAATGACACAAAAACACCCATTGGATGTACAAGATTGGTTAAAAACCCTAATTGGACAAGATTAAGAGTTGGGAGGACAAAAATGACGTACATGTTCATCCAATGACACAAAACACCTATTGGATGCACAAGATTGGTTAAAAACCCTAATTGGACAAGAATTAGCCTAGGGAGGACGAAAATGACCTAAATGTTCATTCAATGACACAAAACACCTATTGGATGCACAAGATTGGTTAAAAACCCTAATTGGACAAGATTAAGTTTAGGGAGGAAGAAAATGACCTATTTGTTCATCCAATGACACAAAAACACCAATTGGATGCACACGATTCGTTAGAAACCCTAATTGGACAAGATAAAGTGTAGGGAGGACGAAAATGACCTAAATTTTCATTAAATGAAACAAAACACCTATTGGATGCACAAGATTAGTTAAAAACCCTAATTGGACAAGATTAAGTGTAGGGAGGACGAAAATGACCTAAATATTCATCCAATGACATAAAACACCTATTGGATGCACAAGATTGGTTAAAAACCATAATTGGACAAGATTAAGTGTAGGGAGGACGAAAATGACCTAAATATTCATCCAATGACATAAAACACCTATTGGATGCACAAGATTGGTTAAAAATCCTAATTGGACAAGAATTTGTCTAGGGAGGACGAAAATGACCTAAATGTTCACACAATGACACAAAACACCTATTGGATGCACAAGATTGGTTAAAAACCCTAATTGGACAAGAATAGGTGTAGGGAGGACGAAAATGACCTAAATATTCATCCAATGACATAAAACACCTATTCAATGCACAAGATTGGTTAAAAACACTAATTGGACAAGAATTTGTCTACGGAGGACGAAAATGACCTAAATGTTCACACAATGACACAAAACACCTATTGGATGCACAAGATTGGTTAAAAACCCTAATTGGACAAGAATTAGCCTAGGGAGGACGAAAATCACCTAATTGTTCATCCATTGACACAAAAACACCCATTGGATGCACAAGATTGGTTAAAAACCCTAATTGGACAAGATTAAGTGTTGGGAGGACAAAAATGACCTAAATGTTAATCCAATGACACAAAACACCTATTGGATGCACAAGATTGGTTAAAAACCCTAATTGGACAAGAATTAGCCTAGGGAGGACGAAAATGACCTAAATGTTCATTCAATGACACAAAACACCTATTGGATGCACAAGATTGGTTAAAAACCCTAATTGGACAAGATTAAGTTTAGGGAGGAAGAAAATGACCTATTTGTTCATCCAATGACACAAAAACACCAATTGGATGCACACGATTCGTTAGAAACCCTAATTGGACAAGATAAAGTGTAGGGAGGACGAAAATGACCTAAATTTTCATCCAATGACACAAAACACCTATTGGATGCAAAAGATTATTTAAAAACCCTAATTGGACAAGATTAAGTGTAAGGAGGACGAAAATGACCTAAATATTCATCCAATGACATAAAACACCTATTGGATGCACAAGATTGGTTAAAAACCCTAATTGGACAAGAATTAGCCTAGGCAGGACGAAAATGACCTAATTGTTCATCCAATGACACAAAAACACCCATTGGATGTACAAGATTGGTGAAAAACCCTAATTGGACAAGATAAAGTGTTGGGAGGAAAAAAAGGACCTAAATGTTCATCCAATAACACAAAACACCTATTTGATGCACAAGATTGGTTAAAAACCCTAATTGGACAAGAATTAGCCTAGGGAGGATGAAAATGACCTAAATGTTCATTCAATGACACAAAACACCTATTGGATGCACAAGATTGGTTAAAAACCCTAATTGGACAAGATTATAATTAGGGAGGAAGAAAATGACCTATTTGTTAATCCAATGACACAAAAACACCAATTGGATGCACACGATTGGTCAGAAACCCTAATTGGACAAGATAAAGTGTAGGGAGGACGAAAATGACCTAAATTTTCATTCAATGACACAAAACATCTATTGGATGCACAAGATTAGTTAATAACCCTAATTGGACAAGATTAAGTGTAGGGAGGACGAAAATGACCTAAATATTCATCCAATGACATAAAACACCTATTGGATACACAAGATTGGTTAAAAACGCTAATTGGACAAGATTAAGTGTAGGGAGGACGAAAATGACCTAAATATTCATCCAATGACACAAAACACCTATTGGATGCACAAGATTGGTTAAAAACACTAATTGGAAAAGAATTAGCCTAGGGAGGACGAAAATGACCTAATTGTTCATCCAATGGCACAAAAACACCTATTGGATGCACAAGATTGGTTAAAAACCCTAATTGGACAAGATAAAGTGCAGGGAGGACAAAAATGACCTAAATGTTCATCCAATGACACAAAACGCCTATTGGATGCACAAGATTGGTTAAAAACCGTAATTGGATAAGATTAAGTGTAGGGAGGACGAAAATGACCTAAATATTCATCCAATGACATAAAACACCTATTGGATGCACAAGATTGGTTAAAAACCCTAATTGGACAAGAATTAGCCTAGGGAGGACGAAAATGACCTAATTGTTCATCCAATGACACAAAAACACCCATTGGTTGTACAAGATTGGTTAAAAACCCTAATTGGACAAGATTAAGTGTTGGGAGGACAAAAATGACCTAAATGTTCATCCAATGACACAAAACACCTATTGGATGCACAAGATTG
>JBBPBS010000288.1:228641-239041 GCA_037974835.1 Cicer judaicum | reverse complement strand
GGAGGACGAAAATGACCTAAATATTCATCCAATGACATAAAACACCTATTGGATGCACAAGATTGGTTAAAAACCCTAATTGGACAAGAATTAGCCTAGGCAGGACGAAAATGACCTAATTGTTCATCCAATGACACAAAAACACCCATTGGATGTACAAGATTGGTGAAAAACCCTAATTGGACAAGATAAAGTGTTGGGAGGAAAAAAAGGACCTAAATGTTCATCCAATAACACAAAACACCTATTTGATGCACAAGATTGGTTAAAAACCCTAATTGGACAAGAATTAGCCTAGGGAGGATGAAAATGACCTAAATGTTCATTCAATGACACAAAACACCTATTGGATGCACAAGATTGGTTAAAAACCCTAATTGGACAAGATTATAATTAGGGAGGAAGAAAATGACCTATTTGTTAATCCAATGACACAAAAACACCAATTGGATGCACACGATTGGTCAGAAACCCTAATTGGACAAGATAAAGTGTAGGGAGGACGAAAATGACCTAAATTTTCATTCAATGACACAAAACATCTATTGGATGCACAAGATTAGTTAATAACCCTAATTGGACAAGATTAAGTGTAGGGAGGACGAAAATGACCTAAATATTCATCCAATGACATAAAACACCTATTGGATACACAAGATTGGTTAAAAACGTTAATTGGACAAGATTAAGTGTAGGGAGGACGAAAATGACCTAAATATTCATCCAATGACACAAAACACCTATTGGATGCACAAGATTGGTTAAAAACACTAATTGGAAAAGAATTAGCCTAGGGAGGACGAAAATGACCTAATTGTTCATCCAATGGCACAAAAACACCTATTGGATGCACAAGATTGGTTAAAAACCCTAATTGGACAAGATAAAGTGCAGGGAGGACAAAAATGACCTAAATGTTCATCCAATGACACAAAACGCCTATTGGATGCACAAGATTGGTTAAAAACCGTAATTGGATAAGATTAAGTGTAGGGAGGACGAAAATGACCTAAATATTCATCCAATGACATAAAACACCTATTGGATGCACAAGATTGGTTAAAAACCCAAATTGGACAAGAATTTGCCTAGGGAAGACGAAAATGACCTAATTGTTCATCCAATGACACAAAAACACCTATTAAATGCAAAAGATTGGTTAAAAACCCTAATTGGACAAGACTAAGTGTTGGGAGGACAAAAATGACCTAAATGTTCATCCAATGACACAAAACGCCTATTGGATGCACAAGATTGGTTAAAAACCTTAATTGGATAAGATTAAGTGTCGGGAGGACGAAAATGACCTAAATATTCACCCAATGACATAAAACACCTATTGGAGGCACAAGATTGGTTAAAAATCCAAATTGGACACGAATTAGCCTAGGGAAGACGAAAATGACCTAATTGTTATCCAATGACACAAAAACACCAATTGGATGCACACGATTCGTTAGAAACCCTAATTGGACAAGATAAAGTGTAGGGAGGACGAAAATGACCTCAATTTTCATTCAATGACACAAAACACCTATTGGATGCACAAGATTAGTTAAAAACCCTAATTGGACAAGATTAAGTGTAGGGAGGACGAAAATGACCTAAATATTCATCCAATGACATAAAACACCTATTGGATGCACAAGATTAGTTAAAAACCCTAATTGGACAAGATTAAGTGTAGGGAGGACGAAAATGACCTAAATATTCATCCAATGACATAAAACACCTATTGGATGCACAAGATTGGTTAAAAACCCTAATTGGACAAGAATTAGCTTAGGGAGGACGAAAATGACCTAAATGTTCATTCAATGACAAAAAACACCTATTGGATGCACAAGATTGGTTAAAAACCCTAATTGGACAAGAATAAGTTTAGGGAGGAAGAAAATGACCTATTTGTTCATCCAATGACACAGAAACACTAATTGGATGCACACGATTCGTTAGAAAGCCTAATTGGACAAGAATTAGCCTAGGGAGGACGAAAATGACCTAATTGTTCATCCAATGACACAAAAACACCCATTGGATGTACAAGATTGGTTAAAAACGCTAATTGGACAAGATAAAGTGTTGGGAGGACAAAAAGCACCTAAATGTTCATCCAATGACACAAAACGCCTATTGGATGCACAAGATTGGTTAAAAACCCTAATTGGACAAGATTAAGTGTAGGGAGGACGAAAATGACCTAAATATTCATCCAATGACATAAAACACCTATTGGATGCACAAGATTGGTTAAAAACCCTAATTGGACAAGAATTAGCCTAGGGAAGACGAAAATGACCTAATTGTTCGTCCAATGACACAAAAACACCCATTGGATGTACAAGATTGGTTAAAAATCATAATTGGACAAGATTAAGTGTTGGGAGGACAAAAATGACCTAAATGTTCATCCAATGACACAAAACACCTATTGGATGCACAAGATTGGTTAAAAACCCTAATTGGACAAGAATTAGCTTAGGGAGGACGAAAATGACCTAAAGGTTCATTCAATGACAAAAAACACCTATTGGATGCACAAGATTGGTTAAAAACCCTAATTGGACAAGAATTAGCCTAGGGAGGACGAAAATGACCTAATTGTTCATCCAATGACACAAAAACACCCATTGGATGTACAAGATTGGTTAAAAACCCTAATTGGACAAGATAAAGTGTAGGGAGGACAAAAATGACCTAAATGTTCATCCAATGACACAAAACGCCTATTGGATGCACAAGATTGGTTAAAAACCGTAATTGGATAAGATTAAGTGTAGGGAGGACGAAAATGACCTAAATATTCATCCAATGACATAAAACACCTATTGGATGCACAAGATTGGTTAAAAACCCAAATTGGACAAGAATTAGCCTAGGGAAGACGAAAATGACCTAATTGTTCATCCAATGACACAAAAACACATATTGGATGCACAAGATTGGTTAAAAACCCTAATTGGACAAGGTAAAGTGTAGGGAGGACAAAAATGACCTAAATGTTCATCCAATGACAGAAAACATTTATTGGATGCACAAGATTGGTTAAAAACCCTAATTGGACAAGATAAAGTGTAGGGAGGACAAAAATGACCTAAATGTTCATCCAATGACACAAAACGCCTATTGGATGCACAAGATTGGTTAAAAACCGTAATTGGATAAGATTAAGTGTAGGGAGGACGAAAATGACCTAAATATTCATCCAATAACATAAAACACCTATTGGATGCACAAGATTGGTTAAAAACCCAAATTGGACAAGAATTAGCCTAGGGAAGACGAAAATGGCCTAATTGTTCATCCAATGACACAAAAACACCTATTGGATGCACAAGATTGGTTAAAAACCCTAATTGGACAAGATTAAGTAATGGGAGGACAAAAATGACCTAAATGTTCATCCAATGACAAAAAACACCTATTGGATGCACAAGATTGGTTAAAAACCCTAATTGGACAAGAATTAGCCTAGGGAGGACGAAAATGACCTAAATGTTCATTCAATGACACAAAACACCTATTGGATGCACAAGATTGGTTAAAAACCCTAATTGGACAAGATAAAGTGTAGGGAGGACAAAAATGACCAAAATGTTCATCCAATGACACAAAACGCCTATTGGATGCACAAGATTGGTTAAAAACCGTAATTGGATAAGATTAAGTGTAGGGAGGACGAAAATGACCTAAATATTCATCCAATGACATAAAACACCTATTGGATGCACAAGATTGGTTAAAAACCCAAATTGGACAAGAATTAGCCTAGGGAAGAGGAAAATGACCTAATTGTTCATCCAATGACACAATAACACCTATTGGATGCACAAGATTGGTTAAAAACCCTAATTGGACAAGATTAAGTGATGGGGGGACAAAAATGACCTAAATGTTCATCCAATGACACAAAACACCTATTGGATGCACAAGATTGGTTAAAAACGGTAATTGGACAAGAATTAGCCTAGGGAGGACGAAAATGACCTAAATGTTCATTCAATGACACAAAACACTTATTGGATGCACAAGATTGGTTAAAAACCCTAATTGGACAAGATTAAGTTTAGGGAGGAAGAAAATGACCTATTTGTTCATCCAATGACACAAAAACACCAATTGGATGCACACGATTCGTTAGAAACCCTAATTGGACAAGATAAAGTGTAGGAAGGACGAAAATGACCTACATTTTCATCCAATGACACAAAACCACTATTGGATGCACAAGATTGGTTAAAAACCCTAATTGGACAAGAATTAGCCTAGGGAGGATGAAAATGACCTAAATGTTCATTCAATGACACAAAACACCTATTGGATGCACAAGATTGGTTAAAAACCCTAATTAGACAAGATTATAATTAGGGAGGAAGAAAATGACCTATTTGTTAATCCAATGACACAAAAACACCAATTGGATGCACACGATTGGTCAGAAACCCTAATTGGACAAGATAAAGTGTAGGGAGGACGAAAATGACCTAAATTTTCATTCAATGACACAAAACATCTATTGGATGCACAAGATTAGTTAATAACCCTAATTGGACAAGATTAAGTGTAGGGAGGACGAAAATGACCTAAATATTCATCCAATGACATAAAACACCTATTGGATACACAAGATTGGTTAAAAACGCTAATTGGACAAGATTAAGTGTAGGGAGGACGAAAATGACCTAAATATTCATCCAATGACACAAAACACCTATTGGATGCACAAGATTGGTTAAAAACACTAATTGGAAAAGAATTAGCCTAGGGAGGACGAAAATGACCTAATTGTTCATCCAATGGCACAAAAACACCTATTGGATGCACAAGATTGGTTAAAAACCCTAATTGGACAAGATAAAGTGCAGGGAGGACAAAAATGACCTAAATGTTCATCCAATGACACAAAACGCCTATTGGATGCACAAGATTGGTTAAAAACCGTAATTGGATAAGATTAAGTGTAGGGAGGACGAAAATGACCTAAATATTCATCCAATGACATAAAACACCTATTGGATGCACAAGATTGGTTAAAAACCCAAATTGGACAAGAATTAGCCTAGGGAAGACGAAAATGACCTAATTGTTCATCCAATGACACAAAAATACCCATTGGTTGTACAAAATTGGTTAAAAACCCTAATTGGACAAGATTAAGTTTTGGGAGGACAAAAATGACCTAAATGTTCATCCAATGACACAAAACACCTATTGGATGCACAAGATTGGTTAAAAACCCTAATTGGACAAGAATTAGCCTAGGGAGGAAGAAAATGACCTAAATGTTCATTCAATGACACAAAACACCTATTGGATACACAAGATAGGTTAAAAACCCTAATTGGACAAGATTAAGTTTAGGGAGGAAGAAAATGACCTATTTATTCATCCAATGACACAAAAACACCAATTGGATGCACACGATTGGTTAGAAACCCTTATTGGACAAGATAAAGTGTAGGGAGGACGAAAATGACCTAAATGTTCATCCAATGACAGAAAACACGTATTGGATGCACAAGATTGGTTCAAAACCCTAATTCGACAGGATTGAATGTAGGGAGGACGAAAATGACCTAATTGTTCATCCAATGGCACAAAAACACCTATTGGATGCACAAGATTGGTTAAAAACCCTAATTGGACAAGATAAAGTGTAGGGAGGACAAAAATGACCTAAATGTTCATCCAATGACACAAAACGCCTATTGGATGCACAAGATTGGTTAAAAACCCTAATTGGACAAGATTAAGTGTAGGGAGGACGAAAATGACCTAAATATTCATCCAATGACATAAAACACCTATTGGATGCACAAGATTGGTTAAAAACCCTAATTGGACAAGAATTAGCCTAGGGAGGACGAAAATGACCTAATTGTTCATCCAATGACATAAAACACCTATTGGATGCACAAGATTGGTTAAAAACCCTAATTGGACAAGATTAAGTGTAGGGAGGACGAAAATGACCTAAATATTCATCCAATGACATAAAACACCTATTGGATGCACAAGATTGGTTAAAAACCCTAATTGGACAAGAATTAGCCTAGGGAGGACCAAAATGACCTAATTGTTCATCCAATGACACAAAAACACCAATTGGATGCACAAGATTGGTTAAAAAACCTAATTGGACAAGAATTATCCTAAGGAGGACGAAAATGATCTAATTGTTCATCCAATGACACACAAACACCTATTGGATGCACAAGTTTGGTTAAAAACCCTAATTGGAAAAGATAAAGTGTAGGGAGGACGAAAATGACCTAAATGTTCATCCAATGACATAAAACACCAATTGGATGCACAAGATTGGTTAAAAACCCTAATTGGACAAGAATTAGCCTAGGGAGGACAACAATGACCTAATTGTTCATCCAATGACACAAAAACACCCATTGGATGTACAAGATTGGTTAAAAACCCTAATTGGACAAGATAAAGTGTTGGGAGGACAAAAATGACCTAAATGTTCATTCAATGACACAAATCACCTATTGGATGCACAAGATTGGTTAAAAAGCCTAATTGGACAAGATTAAGTTTAGGGAGGAAGAAAATGACCTATTTGTTCATCCAATGACACAAAAACACCAATTCGATGCACACAATTGGTCAGAAACCCTAATTGGACAAGATAAAGTGTAGGGAGGACGAAAATGACCTAAATTTTCATTCAATGACACAAAACACCTATTGGATGCACAAGATTAGTTAAAAACCCTAATTGGACAAGATTAAGTGTAGGGAGGACGAAAATGACCTAAATATTCATCCAATGACATAAAACACCTATTGGATGCACAAGATTGGTTAAAAACCCTAATTGGACAATATTAAGTGTAGGGAGGATGAAAATGACCTAAATTTTCATTCAATGACACAAAACACCTATTGGATGCACAAGATTAGTTAAAAACCCTAATTGGACAAGATTAAGTGTAGGGAGGACGAAAATGACCTAAATATTCATCCAATGACATAAAACACCTATTGGATGCACAAGATTGGTTAAAAACCCTAATTGGACAAGAATTAGCCTAGGGAGGACGAAAATGACCTAATTGTTCATCCAATGACACAAAAACACCCATTGGTTGTACAAGATTGGTTAAAAACCCTAATTGGACAAGATTAAGTGTTGGGAGGACAAAAATGACCTAAATGTTCATCCAATGACACAAAACACCTATTGGATGCACAAGATTGGTTAAAAACCCTAATTGGACAAGAATTAGCCTAGGGAGGACGAAAATGACCTAAATGTTCATTCAATGACACAAAACACCTATTGGATGCACAAGATTGGTTAAAAACCCTAATTGGACAAGATAAAGTGTAGGGAGGACAAAAATGACCTAAATGTTCATCCAATGACACAAAACGCCTATTGGATGCACAAGATTGGTTAAAAACCGTAATTGGATAAGATTAAGTGTAGGGAGGACGAAAATGACCTAAATATTCATCCAATAACATAAAACACCTATTGGATGCACAAGATTGGTTAAAAACCCAAATTGGACAAGAATTAGCCTAGGGAAGACGAAAATGGCCTAATTGTTCATCCAATGACACAAAAACACCTATTGGATGCACAAGATTGGTTAAAAACCCTAATTGGACAAGATTAAGTGTTGGGAGGACAAAAATGACCTAAATGTTCATCCAATGACACAAAACACCTATTGGATGCACAAGATTGGTTAAAAACCCTAATTGGACAGGAATTAGCCTAGGGAGGACGAAAATGACCTAAATGTTCATTCAATGACACAAAAGACCTATTGGATGCACAAGATTGGTTAAAAACCCTAATTGGACAAGATAAAGTGTAGGGAGGACAAAAATGACCAAAATGTTCATCCAATGACACAAAACGCCTATTGGATGCACAAGATTGGTTAAAAACCGTAATTGGATAAGATTAAGTGTAGGGAGGACGAAAATGACCTAAATATTCATCCAATGACATAAAACACCTATTGGATGCACAAGATTGGTTAAAAACCCAAATTGGACAAGAATTAGCCTAGGGAAGACGAAAATGACCTAATTGTTCATCCAATGACACAAAAACACCTATTGGATGCACAAGATTGGTTAAAAACCCTAATTGGACAAGATTAAGTGTTGGGAGGACAAAAATGACCTAAATGTTCATCCAATGACACAAAACACCTATTGGATGCACAAGATTGGTTAAAAACCCTAATTGGACAAGAATTAGCCTAGGGAGGACGAAAATGACCTAAATGTTCAATCAATGACACAAAACACCTATTGGATGCACAAGATTGGTTAAAAACCCTAATTGGACAAGATAAAATATAGGGAGGACAAAAATAACCTAAATGTTCATCCAATGACACAAAACGCCTATTGGATGCACAAGATTGGTTAAAAACCGTAATTGGATAAGATTAAGTGTAGGGAGGACGAAAATGACCTAAATATTCATCCAATGACATAAAACACCTATTGGATGCACAAGATTGGTTAAAAACCCAAATTGGACAAGAATTAGCCTAGGGAAGACGAAAATGGCCTAATTGTTCATCCAATGACACAAAAACACCTATTGGATGCACAAGATTGGTTAAAAACCCTAATTGGACAAGATTAAGTAATGGGAGGACAAAAATGACCTAAATGTTCATCCAATGACAAAAAACACCTATTGGATGCACAAGATTGGTTAAAAACCCTAATTGGACAAGAATTAGCCTAGGGAGGACGAAAATGACCTAAATGTTCATTCAATGACACAAAACACCTATTGGATGCACAAGATTGGTTAAAAACCCTAATTGGACAAGATAAAGTGTAGGGAGGACAAAAATGACCAAAATGTTCATCCAATGACACAAAACGCCTATTGGATGCACAAGATTGGTTAAAAACCGTAATTGGATAAGATTAAGTGTAGGGAGGACGAAAATGACCTAAATATTCATCCAATGACATAAAACACCTATTGGATGCACAAGATTGGTTAAAAACCCAAATTGGACAAGAATTAGCCTAGGGAAGAGGAAAATGACCTAATTGTTCATCCAATGACACAATAACACCTATTGGATGCACAAGATTGGTTAAAAACCCTAATTGGACAAGATTAAGTGATGGGAGGACAAAAATGACCTAAATGTTCATCCAATGACACAAAACACCTATTGGATGCACAAGATTGGTTAAAAACGGTAATTGGACAAGAATTAGCCTAGGGAGGACGAAAATGACCTAAATGTTCATTCAATGACACAAAACACTTATTGGATGCACAAGATTGGTTAAAAACCCTAATTGGACAAGATTAAGTTTAGGGAGGAAGAAAATGACCTATTTGTTCATCCAATGACACAAAAACACCAATTGGATGCACACGATTCGTTAGAAACCCTAATTGGACAAGATAAAGTGTAGGAAGGACGAAAATGACCTACATTTTCATCCAATGACACAAAACCACTATTGGATGCACAAGATTGGTTAAAAACCCTAATTGGACAAGAATTAGCCTAGGGAGGATGAAAATGACCTAAATGTTCATTCAATGACACAAAACACCTATTGGATGCACAAGATTGGTTAAAAACCCTAATTAGACAAGATTATAATTAGGGAGGAAGAAAATGACCTATTTGTTAATCCAATGACACAAAAACACCAATTGGATGCACACGATTGGTCAGAAACCCTAATTGGACAAGATAAAGTGTAGGGAGGACGAAAATGACCTAAATTTTCATTCAATGACACAAAACATCTATTGGATGCACAAGATTAGTTAATAACCCTAATTGGACAAGATTAAGTGTAGGGAGGACGAAAATGACCTAAATATTCATCCAATGACATAAAACACCTATTGGATACACAAGATTGGTTAAAAACGCTAATTGGACAAGATTAAGTGTAGGGAGGACGAAAATGACCTAAATATTCATCCAATGACACAAAACACCTATTGGATGCACAAGATTGGTTAAAAACACTAATTGGAAAAGAATTAGCCTAGGGAGGACGAAAATGACCTAATTGTTCATCCAATGGCACAAAAACACCTATTGGATGCACAAGATTGGTTAAAAACCCTAATTGGACAAGATAAAGTGCAGGGAGGACAAAAATGACCTAAATGTTCATCCAATGACACAAAACGCCTATTGGATGCACAAGATTGGTTAAAAACCGTAATTGGATAAGATTAAGTGTAGGGAGGACGAAAATGACCTAAATATTCATCCAATGACATAAAACACCTATTGGATACACAAGATTGGTTAAAAACGCTAATTGGACAAGATTAAGTGTAGGGAGGACGAAAATGACCTAAATATTCATCCAATGACACAAAACACCTATTGGATGCACAAGATTGGTTAAAAACA
>JBBPBS010000288.1:172850-206572 GCA_037974835.1 Cicer judaicum | reverse complement strand
GATTGGTTAAAAACCCTAATTGGACAAGAATTAGCCTAGGGAGGATGAAAATGACCTAAATGTTCATTCAATGACACAAAACACCTATTGGATGCACAAGATTGGTTAAAAACACTAATTTGGACAAGATTAAGTTTAGGGAGGAAGAAAATGACCTATATGTTAATCCAATGACACAAAAACACCAATTGGTACACACGATTGGTCAGAAACCGTAATTGGACAACATAAAGTGTAGGGAGGACGAAAATGACCTAAATTTTCATCCAATGACACAAAAACACCTATTGGATGCACAAGTTTGGTTAAAAACCCTAATTGGAAAAGATTAAGTGTAGGGAGGACGAAAATGACCTAAATGTTCATTCAATGACACAAAACACCTATTGGATGCACAAGATTGGTTAAAAACCCTAATTGGACAAGAATAAGTGTAGGGAGGACGAAAATGACCTAAATATTCATCCAATGACATAAAACACCTATTGGATGCACAAGATTGGTTAAAAACCCAAATTGGACAAGAATTTGTCTAGGGAGGAATAAAATGACCTAAATGTTCATCCAATGACACAAAACACCTATTGGATGCACAAGATTGGTTAAAAATCCAAATTGGACAAGATTAAGTGTAGGGAGGACGAAAATGACCTAAATATTGATCCAATGACATAAAACACCTATTGGATGCACAAGAATGGTTAAAAACCCTAATTGGACAAGAATTAGCCTAGGGAGGACGAAAATGACCTAATTGTTCATCCAATGACACAAACACACCTATTGGATGCACAAGATTGGTTAAAAACCATAATTGGAAAAAAATTAGCCTAAGGAGGACGAAAATGACCTAAATGTTCATTCAATGACACAAAACACCTATTTGAAGCACAAGATTGGATAAAAACCCTAATTGGACATGAATTATCCTAGGGAGGAAGAAAATGACCTATTTGTTCATCCAATGACACAAAATCACCAATTGGATGCACACGATTGGTTAGAAACCCTAATTGGACAAGATAAAGTGTAGGGAGGACGAAAATGACCTAAATGTTCATCCAATGACACAAAATACCTTTTGGATGCACAAGAATGGTTAAAAACCCTAATTGGACAATATTAAGTGTAGGGAGGACGAAAATGACCTAAATATTCATCCAATGACACAAAAACACCTATTGGATGCACAAGATTGGTTAAAAACCCTAATTGGACAAGAATTTGCCTAGGGATGACGAAAATGACCTAAATGTTCATCCAATGACACAAAAACACCTATTGGATGCACAAGATTGGTTAAAAACCCTAATTGGACAAGAATTAACCCATAAAGGACGAAAATGACCTAATTGTTCGTCCAATGACACAAAAACACCAATTGGATGCACAAGATTGGTTAGAAACCCTAATTTGACAAGATAAAGTGTAGCGAGGACGAAAATAACCTAAATGTTCATCCAATGACACAAAACACCTATTGGATGCACAAGATTGGTTAAAAACCCTAATTGGACAACAATTTACCTAGGGAGGTCGAAAATGACCTAAATGTTCATTCAATGACACAAAACACCTATTGGATCCACAAGATTGGTTAAAAATCCTAATTGGACATGAATTATCCTAGGGAGGACGAAAATGACCTAATTGTTCATCCAATGACCCAAAAACACCAATTGGATGCACACGATTGGTTAGAAACCCTAATTGGTCAAGATAAAGTGTAGGGAGGACGAAAACGACCTAAATGTTCATCCAATGACAGAAAACACCTATTGGATGCACAAGATTGGTTAAAAACCCTAATTGGACATGATTGAGTGTAGGGAGGACGAAAATGACCTAAATATTCAACCAACGACACAAAAGACCTATTGGATGCACAAGATTGGTTAAAAACCCTAATTTGACAAGAATTAGCCTAGGGAGGACGAAAATGACCTAATTGTTCATCCAATGATACAAAAACACCAATTGGATGCACAAGATTGGTTAAAAACCCTAATTGGACAAGAATTATCCTAAGGAGGACGAAAATGACCTAATTGTTCATCCAATGACACAAAAACACCTATTGGATGCACAAGTTTGGTTAAAAACCCTAATTGGACAAGATTAAGTGTAGGGAGGACGAAAATGACCTAAATATTCATCCAATGACATAAAACACCTATTGGATGCACAAGATTGGTTAAAAACCCTAATTGGACAAGAATTAGCCTAGGGAGGATGAAAATGACCTAATTGTTCATCCAATGACACAAAAACATCCATTGGATGTACAAGATTGGTTAAAAACCCTAATTGGACAAGATAAAATGTTGGGAGGACAAAAAGGACCTAAATGTTCATCCAATGACACAAAACACCTATTTGATGCACAAGATTGGTTAAAAACCCTAATTGGACAAGAATTAGCCTAGGGAGGATGAAAATGACCTAAATGTTCATTCAATGACACAAAACACCTATTGGATGCACAAGATTGGTTAAAAACTCTAATTGGACAAGAATTAGCTTAGGGAGGACGAAAATGACCTAAAGGTTCATTCAATGACAAAAAACACCTATTGGATGCACAAGATTGGTTAAAAACCCTAATTGGACAAGAATAAGTTTAGGGAGGAAGAAAATGACCTATATGTTAATCCAATGACACAAAAACACGAATTGGTACACACGATTGGTCAGAAACCCTAATTGGACAAGATAAAGTGTAGGGAGGACGAAAATACCTAAATTTTCATCCAATGACATAAACCACCTATTGGATGCACAAGTTTGGTTAAAAACCCTAATTGGAAAAGATTAAGTGTAGGGAGGACGAAAATGACCTAAATGTTCATCCAATGACACAAAAACACCTATTGGATGCACAAGATTGGTTAAAAACCCTAATTGGACAAGAATAAGTGTAGGGAGGACGAAAATGACCTAAATATTCATCCAATGACATAAAACACCTATTGGATGCACAAGATTGGTTAAAAACCCTAATTGGACAAGAATAAGTTTAGGGAGGAAGAAAATGACCTATTTGTTCAACCAATGACACAAAAACACCAATTGGATGCACACGATTGGATAGAAACCCTAATTGGACAAGATAAAGTGTAGGAAGGACGAAAATGACCTAAATTTTCATCCAATGACACAAAACACCTATTGGATGCACAAGATTATTTAAAAACCCTAATTGGACAAGATAAAGTGTAGGGAGGACGAAAATACCTAAATTTTCATCCAATGACATAAACCACCTATTGGATGCACAAGTTTGGTTAAAAACCCTAATTGGAAAAGATTAAGTGTTGGGAGGACAAAAATGAGCTAAATGTTCATCCAATGACACAAAACACCTATTCGATGCACAAGATTGGTTAAAAACCCTAATTGGACAAGAATTAGCTTAGGGAGGACGAAAATGACCTAAATGTTCATTCAATGACAAAAAACACCTATTGGATGCACAAGATTGGTTAAAAACCCTAATTGGACAAGAATAAGTTTAGGGAGGAAGAAAATGACCTATTTGTTCATCGAATGACACAAAAACACCAATTGGATGCACACGATTGGTTAGAAACCCTAATTGGACAAGATAAAGTGTAGGGAGGACGAAAATGACCTAAATTTTCATCCAATGACACAAAACACCTATTGGATGCACAAGATTATTTAAAAACCCTAATTGGACAAGATTAAGTGTAGGGAGGACGAAAATGACCTAAATATTCATCCAATGACATAAAACACCTATTGGATGCACAAGATTGGTTAAAAACCCTAATTGGACAAGAATTAGCCTAGGGAGGACGAAAATGTCGTAATTGTTCATCCAATGACACAAAAACACCCATTGGATGTACAAGATTGGTTAAAAACCCTAATTGGACAAGATAAAATGTTGGGAGGACAAAAAGGACCTAAATGTTCATCCAATGACACAAAACACCTATTTGATGCACAAGATTGGTTAAAAACCCTAATTGGACAAGAATTAGCCTAGGGAGGATGAAAATGACCTAAATGTTCATTCAATGACACAAAACACCTATTGGATGCACAAGATTGGTTAAAAACACTAATTTGGACAAGATTAAGTTTAGGGAGGAAGAAAATGACCTATATGTTAATCCAATGACACAAAAACACCAATTGGTACACACGATTGGTCAGAAACCGTAATTGGACAACATAAAGTGTAGGGAGGACGAAAATGACCTAAATTTTCATCCAATGACACAAAAACACCTATTGGATGCACAAGTTTGGTTAAAAACCCTAATTGGAAAAGATTAAGTGTAGGGAGGACGAAAATGACCTAAATGTTCATTCAATGACACAAAACACCTATTGGATGCACAAGATTGGTTAAAAACCCTAATTGGACAAGAATAAGTGTAGGGAGGACGAAAATGACCTAAATATTCATCCAATGACATAAAACACCTGTTGGATGCACAAGATTGGTTAAAAACCCTAATTGGACAAGAATTTGTCTAGGGAGGACGAAAATGACCTAAATGTTCATCCTATGACACAAAACACCTATTGGATGCACAAGATTGGTTAAAAATCCAAATTGGACAAGATTAAGTGTAGGGAGGACGAAAATGACCTAAATATTCATCCAATGACATAAAACACCTATTGGATGCACAAGAATGGTTAAAAACCCTAATTGGACAAGAATTAGCCTAGGGAGGACGAAAATGACCTAATTGTTCATCCAATGACACAAACACACCTATTGGATGCACAAGATTGGTTAAAAACCATAATTCGACAAAAATTAGCCTAAGGACGACGAAAATGACCTAAATGTTCATTCAATGACACAAAACACCTATTTGAAGCACAAGATTGGATAAAAACCCTAATTGGACATGAATTATCCTAGGGAGGAAGAAAATGACCTATTTTATCATCCAATGACACAAAATCACCAATTGGATGCACACGATTGGTTAGAAACCCTAATTGGACAAGATAAAGTGTAGGGAGGACGAAAATGACCTAAATGTTCATCCAATGACACAAAATACCTTTTGGATGCACAAGAATGGTTAAAAACCCTAATTGGACAATATTAAGTGTAGGGAGGACGAAAATGACCTAAATATTCATCCAATGACACAAAAACACCTATTGGATGCACAAGATTGGTTAAAAACCCTAATTGGACAAGAATTTGCCTAGGGATGACGAAAATGACCTAAATGTTCATCCAATGACACAAAAACACCTATTGGATGCACAAGATTGGTTAAAAACCCTAATTGGACAAGAATTAACCCGTAAAGGACGAAAATGACCTAATTGTTCGTCCAATGACACAAAAACACCAATTGGATGCACAAGATTGGTTAGAAACCCTAATTTGACAAGATAAAGTGTAGCGAGGACGAAAATAACCTAAATGTTCATCCAATGACACAAAACACCTATTGGATGCACAAGATTGGTTAAAAACCCTAATTGGACAACAATTTACCTAGGGAGGTCGAAAATGACCTAAATGTTCATTCAATGACACAAAACACCTATTGGATCCACAAGATTGGTTAAAAATCCTAATTGGACATGAATTATCCTAGGGAGGACGAAAATGACCTAATTGTTCATCCAATGACCCAAAAACACCAATTGGATGCACACGATTGGTTAGAAACCCTAATTGGTCAAGATAAAGTGTAGGGAGGACGAAAACGACCTAAATGTTCATCCAATGGCAGAAAACACCTATTGGATGCACAAGATTGGTTAAAAACCCTAATTGGACATGATTGAGTGTAGGGAGGACGAAAATGACCTAAATATTCAACCAATGACGCAAAATACCTATTGGATGCACAAGATTGGTTAAAAACCCTAATTTGACAAGAATTAGCCTAGGGAGGACGAAAATGACCTAATTGTTCATCCAATGATACAAAAACACCAATTGGATGCACAAGATTGGTTAAAAACCCTAATTGGACAAGAATTATCCTAAGGAGGACGAAAATGACCTAATTGTTCATCCAATGACACAAAAACACCTATTGGATGCACAAGTTTGGTTAAAAACCCTAATTGGACAAGATTAAGTGTAGGGAGGACGAAAATGACCTAAATATTCATCCAATGACATAAAACACCTATTGGATGCACAAGATTATTTAAAAACCCTAATTGGACAAGAATTAGCCTAGGGAGGATGAAAATGACCTAATTGTTCATCCAATGACACAAAAACATCCATTGGATGTACAAGATTGGTTAAAAACCCTAATTCAACAAGATAAAGTGTTGGGAGGACAAAAGGGACCTAAATGTTCATCCAATGACACAAAATAACTATTGGATGCACAAGATTAGTTAAAAACCCTAATTGGACAAGAATTAGCCTAGGGAGGATGAAAATGACCTAAATGTTCATTCAATGACACAAAACACCTATTGGATGCCCAAGATTGGTTAAAAACCATAATTGGACTAGATTAAGTTTAGGGAGGAAGAAAATGACCTATTTGTTCATCCAATGACACAAAAACACCAATTGGATGCACACGATAGGTCAGAAACCCTAATTGGACAAGATAAAGTGTAGGGATGACGAAAATGACCTATATTTTCATTCAATGAAACAAAACACCTATTGGATGCACAAGATTAGTTAAAACCCCTAATTGGACAAGATTAAGTGTAGGGAGGACGAAAATGACCTAAATATTCATCCAATGACATAAAACACCTATTGGATGCACAAGATTGGTTAAAAACCCTAATTGGACAAGATTAAGTGTAGGGAGGACGAAAATGACCTAAATATTCATCCAATGACACAAAACACCTATTGGATGCACAAGATTGGTTAAAAACCCTAATTGGACAAGAATTAGCTTAGGGAGGATGAAAATGACCTAAAGGTTCATTCAATGACAAAAAACACCTATTGGATGCACAAGATTGGTTAAAAACCCTAATTGGACAAGAATAAGTTTAGGGAGGAAGAAAATGACCTATATGTTAATCCAATGACACAAAAACACGAATTGGTACACACGATTGGTCAGAAACCCTAATTGGACAAGATAAAGTGTAGGGAGGACGAAAATACCTATATTTTCATCCAATGACATAAACCACCTATTGGATGCACAAGTTTGGTTAAAAACCCTAATTGGAAAAGATTAAGTGTAGGGAGGACGAAAATGACCTAAATGTTCATCCAATGACACAAAAACACCTATTGGATGCACAAGATTGGTTAAAAACCCTAATTGGACAAGAATAAGTGTAGGGAGGACGAAAATGACCTAAATATTCATCCAATGACATAAAACACCTATTGGATGCACAAGATTAGTTAAAAACCCTAATTGGAAAAGATTAAGTGTAGGGAGGACGAAAATGACCTAAATGTTCATCCAATTACACAAAAACACCTATTGGATGCACAAGATTGGTTAAAAACCCTAATTGGACAAGAATAAGTGTAGGGAGGACAAAAATGACCTAAATATTCATCCAATGACACAAAACGCCTATTGGATGCACAAGATTGGTTAAAAACCCTAATTGGACAAGATTGAGTGTAGGGAGGACGAAAATGACCTGATTGTTCATCCAATGGCACAAAAACACCCATTGGATGCACAAGATTGGTTAAAAACCCTAATTGGACAAGATAAAGTGTAGGGAGGACAAAAATGACCTAAATGTTCATCCAATGACACAAAACGCCTATTGGATGCACAAGATTGGTTAAAAACCCTAATTGGACAAGATTAAGTGTATGGAGGACGAAAATGACCTAAATATTCATCCAATGACATAAAACACCTATTGGATGCACAAGATTGGTTAAAAACCCTAATTGGACAAGAATTAGCCTAGGGAAGACGAAAATGACCTAATTGTTCGTCCAATGACACAAAAACACCCATTGGATGTACAAGATTGGTTAAAAATCATAATTGGACAAGATTAAGTGTTGGGAGGACAAAAATGACCTAAATATTCATCCAATGACACAAAACACCTATTGGATGCACAAGATTGGTTAAAAACCCTAATTGGACAAGAATTAGCTTAGGGAGGACGAAAATGACCTAAAGGTTCATTCAATGACAAAAAACACCTATTGGATGCACAAGATTGGTTAAAAACCCTAATTGGACAAGAATAAGTTTAGGGAGGAAGAAAATGACCTATATGTTAATCCAATGACACAAAAACACGAATTGGTACACACGATTGGTCAGAAACCCTAATTGGACAAGATAAAGTGTAGGGAGGACGAAAATACCTAAATTTTCATCCAATGACATAAACCACCTATTGGATGCACAAGTTTGGTTAAAAACCCTAATTGGAAAAGATTAAGTGTAGGGAGGACGAAAATGACCTAAATGTTCATCCAATGACACAAAAACACCTATTGGATGCACAAGATTGGTTAAAAACCCTAATTGGACAAGAATAAGTGTAGGGAGGACGAAAATGACCTAAATATTCATCCAATGACATAAAACACCTATTGGATGCACAAGATTGGTTAAAAACCCTAATTGGACAAGAATAAGTTTAGGGAGGAAGAAAATGACCTATTTGTTCATCCAATGACACAAAAACACTAATTGAATGCACACGATTGGATAGAAACCCTAATTGGACAAGATAAAGTGTAGGAAGGACGAAAATGACCTAAATTTTCATCCAATGACACAAAACACCTATTGGATGCACAAGATTATTTAAAAACCCTAATTGGACAAGATAAAGTGTAGGGAGGACGAAAATACCTAAATTTTCATCCAATGACATAAACCACCTATTGGATGCACAAGTTTGGTTAAAAACCCTAATTGGAAAAGATTAAGTGTAGGGAGGACGAAAATGACCTAAATGTTCATCCAATGACACAAAAACACCTATTGGATGCACAAGATTGGTTAAAAACCCTAATTGGACAAGAATAAGTGTAGGGAGGACGAAAATGACCTAAATATTCATCCAATGACATAAAACACCTATTGGATGCACAAGATTGGTTAAAAACCCTAATTGGACAAGAATAAGTTTAGGGAGGAAGAAAATGACCTATTTGTTCATCCAATGACACAAAAACACCAATTGGATGCACACGATTGGATAGAAACCCTAATTGGACAAGATAAAGTGTAGGGAGGACGAAAATGACCTAAATTTTCATCCAATGACACAAAACACCTATTGGATGCACAAGATTATTTAAAAACCCTAATTGGACAAGATAAAGTGTAGGGAGGACGAAAATGACCTAAATTTTCATCCAATGACACAAAACCACCTATTGGATGCACAAGTTTGGTTAAAAACCCTAATTGGAAAAGATTAAGTGTAGGGAGGACGAAAATGACCTAAATGTTTATCCAATGTCACTAAAACACCTATTGGATGCACAAGATTGGTTAAAAACCCTAATTGGACAAGAATAAGTGTAGGGAGGACGAAAATGACCTAAATTTTCATCCAATGACATAAAACACCTATTGGATGCACAAGATTGGTCAAAAACCCTAATTGGACAAGAATTAGCCTAGGGAGGACGAAAATGACCTAATTGTTCATCCAATGACACAAACACACCTATTGGATGCACAAGATTGGTTAAAAACCGTAATTGGACAAAAATTAGCCTAAGGAGGACGACAATGACCTAAATGTTCATTCAATGACACAAAACACCTATTTGAAGCACCAGATTGGATAAAAACCCTAATTGGACATGAATTATCCTAGGGAGGAAGAAAATGACCTATTTGTTCATCCAATGACACAAAAACACCAATTGGATGCACACGATTGGTTAGAAACCCTAATTGGACAAGATAACGTGTAGGGAGGACGAAAATGACCTAAATGTTCATCCAATGACACAAAACACCTATTGGATGCACAAGATTGGTTAAAAACCCTAATTGGACAAGAATTTGCCTAGGGATGACGAAAATGACCTAAATGTTCATCCAATGACACAAAAACACCTATTGGATGCACAAGATTGGTTAAAAACCCTAATTGGACAAGAATTATCCCATAAAGGACGAAAATGACCTAATTGTTCGTCCAATGACACAAAAACACCAATTGGATACACAAGATTGGTTAGAAACCCTAATTTGACAAGATAAAGTGTAGCGAGGACGAAAATAACCTAAATGTTCATCCAATGACACAAAACACCTATTGGATGCACAAGATTGGTTAAAAACCCTAATTGGACAAGAATTTACCTAGGGAGGACGAAAATGACCTAAATGTTCATTCAATGACACAAAACCACCTATTGGATGCACAAGTTTGGTTAAAAACCCTAATTGGAAAAGATTAATTGTAGGGAGGACGAAAATGACCTAAATATTCATCTAATGACATAAAACACCTATTGGATGCACAAGATTGGTTAAAAACCCTAATTGGATAAGATTAAGTTTAGGGAGGAAGAAAATGACCTATATGTTAATCCAATGACACAAAAACACGAATTGGTACACACGATTGGTCAGAAACCCTAATTGGACAAGATAAAGTGTAGGGAGGACGAAAATACCTAAATTTTCATTCAATGACATAAACCACCTATTGGATGCACAAGTTTGGTTAAAAACCCTAATTGGAAAAGATTAAGTGTAGGGAGGACGAAAATGACCTAAATGTTCATCCAATGACACAAAAACACCTATTGGATGCACAAGATTGGTTAAAAACCCTAATTGGACAAGAATAAGTGTAGGGAGGACGAAAATGACCTAAATATTCATCCAATGACATAAAACACCTATTGGATGCACAAGATTGGTTAAAAACCCTAATTGGACAAGAATAAGTTTAGGGAGGAAGAAAATGACCTATTTGTTCATCCAATGACACAAAAACACCAATTGGATGCACACGATTGGATAGAAACCCTAATTGGACAAGATAAAGTGTAGGAAGGACGAAAATGACCTAAATTTTCCTCCAATGACACAAAACACCTATTGGATGCACAAGATTATTTAAAAACCCTAATTGGACAAGATAAAGTGTAGGGAGGACGAAAATAACTAAATTTTCATCCAATGACATAAACCACCTATTGGATGCACAAGTTTGGTTAAAAACCCTAATTGGAAAAGATTAAGTGTAGGGAGGACGAAAATGACCTAAATGTTCATCCAATGACACAAAAACACCTATTGGATGCACAAGATTGGTTAAAAACCCTAATTGGACAAGAATAAGTGTAGGGAGGACGAAAATGACCTAAATATTCATCCAATGACATAAAACACCTATTGGATGCACAAGATTGGTTAAAAACCCTAATTGGACAAGAATAAGTTTAGGGAGGAAGAAAATGACCTATTTGTTCATCCAATGACACAAAAACACCAATTGGATGCACATGATTGGATAGAAACCCTAATTGGACAAGATAAAGTGTAGGGAGGACGAAAATGACCTAAATTTTCATCCAATGACACAAAACACCTATTGGATGCACAAGATTATTTAAAAACCCTAATTGGACAAAATAAAGTGTAGGGAGGACGAAAATGACCTAAATTTTCATCCAATGACACAAAACCACCTATTGGATGCACAAGTTTGGTTAAAAACCCTAATTGGAAAAGATTAAGTGTAGGGAGGACGAAATTGACCTAAATGTTTATCCAATGTCACAAAAACACCTATTGGATGCACAAGATTGGTTAAAAACCCTAATTGGACAAGAATAAGTGTAGGGAGGACGAAAATGACCTAAATTTTCATCCAATGACATAAAACACCTATTGGATGCACAAGATTGGTTAAAAACCCTAATTGGACAAGATTAAGTGTAGGGAGGACGAAAATGACCTAAATATTCATCCAATGACATAAAACACCTATTGGATGCACAAGATTGGTTAAAAACCCTAATTGGACAAGAATTAGCCTAGGGAGGACGAAAATGACCTAATTGTTCATCCAATGACACAAACACACCTATTGGATGCACAAGATTGGTTAAAAACCGTAATTGGACAAAAATTAGCCTAAGGAGGACGAAAATGACCTAAATGTTCATTCAATGACACAAAACACCTATTTGAAGCACCAGATTGGATAAAAACCCTAATTGGACATGAATTATCCTAGGGAGGAAGAAAATGACCTATTTGTTCATCCAATGACACAAAAACACCAATTGGATGCACACGATTGGTTAGAAACCCTAATTGGACAAGATAACGTGTAGGGAGGACGAAAATGACCTAAATGTTCATCCAATGACACAAAACACCTATTGGATGCACAAGATTGGTTAAAAACCCTAATTGGACAAGAATTTGCCTAGGGATGACGAAAATGACCTAAATGTTCATCCAATGACACAAAAACACCTATTGGATGCACAAGATTGGTTAATAACCCTAATTGGACAAGAATTATCCCATAAAGGACGAAAATGACCTAATTGTTCGTCCAATGACACAAAAACACCAATTGGATGCACAAGATTGGTTAGAAACCCTAATTTGACAAGATAAAGTGTAGCGAGGACGAAAATAACCTAAATGTTCATCCAATGACACAAAACACCTATTGGATGCACAAGATTGGTTAAAAACCCTAATTGGACAAGAATTTACCTAGGGAGGACGAAAATGACCTAAACGTTCATTCAATGACACAAAACACCTATTTGAAGCACAAGATTGGATAAAAACCCTAATTGGACATGAATTATCCTAGGGAGGAAGAAAATGACCTATTTGTTCATCCAATGACACAAAAACACCAATTGGATGCACACGATTGGTTAGAAACCCTAATTGGACAAGATAACGTGTAGGGAGGACGAAAATGACCTAAATGTTCATCCAATGACACAAAACACCTATTGGATGCACAAGATTGGTTAAAAACCCTAATTGGACAAGAATTTGCCTAGGGATGACGAAAATGACCTAAATGTTCATCCAATGACACAAAAACACCTATTGGATGCACAAGATTGGTTAAAAACCCTAATTGGACAAGAATTATCCCATAAAGGACGAAAATGACCTAATTGTTCGTCCAATGACACAAAAACACCAATTGGATGCACAAGATTGGTTAGAAACCCTAATTTGACAAGATAAAGTGTAGCGAGGACGAAAATAACCTAAATGTTCATCCAATGACACAAAACACCTATTGGATGCACAAGATTGGTTAAAAACCCTAATTGGAAAAGATTAATTGTAGGGAGGACGAAAATGACCTAAATATTCATCTAATGACATAAAACACCTATTGGATGCACAAGATTGGTTAAAAACCCTAATTGGATAAGATTAAGTTTAGGGAGGAAGAAAATGACCTATATGTTAATCCAATGACACAAAAACATGAATTGGTACACACGATTGGTCAGAAACCCTAATTGGACAAGATAAAGTGTAGGGAGGACGAAAATACCAAAATTTTCATCCAATGACACAAAACCACCAATTGGATGCACAAGTTTGGTTAAAAACCCTAATTGGAAAAGATTAAGTGTAGGGAGGACGAAAATGACCTAAATGTTCATCCAATGACACAAAAACACCTATTGGATGCACAAGATTGGTTAAAAACCCTAATTGGACAAGAATAAGTGTAGGGAGGACGAAAATGACCTAAATATTCATCCAATGACATAAAACACCTATTGGATGCACAAGATTGGTTAAAAACCCTAATTGGACAAGAATAAGTTTAGGGAGGAAGAAAATGACCTATTTGTTCATCCAATGACACAAAAACACCAATTGGATGCACACGATTGGATAGAAACCCTAATTGGACAAGATAAAGTGTAGGGAGGACGAAAATGACCTAAATTTTCATCCAATGACACAAAACACCTATTTGATGCACAAGATTATTTAAAAACCCTAATTGGACAAGATTAAGTGTAGGGAGGACGAAAATGACCTAAATATTCATCCAATGACATAAAACACCTATTGGATGCACAAGATTGGTTAAAAACCCTAATTGGACAAGAATTAGCCTAGGGAGGACGAAAATGACCTAATTGTTCATCCAATGACACAAAAACACCCATTGGATGCACAAGATTGGTTAAAAACCCTAATTGGACAAGATAAAGTGTTGGGAGGACAAAAAGGACCTAAATGTTCATCCAATGACACAAAACACCTATTTGATGCACAAGATTGGTTAAAAACCCTAATTGGACAAGAATTAGCCTAGGGAGGATGAAAATGACCTAAATGTTCATTCAATGACACAAAACACCTATTGGATGCACAAGATTGGTTAAAAACCCTAATTGGACAAGATTAAGTTTATGGAGGAAGAAAATGACCTATATGTTAATCCAATAACACAAAAACACCAATTGGTACACACGATTGGTCAGAAACCCTAATTGGACAAGATAAAGTGTAGGGAGGACGAAAATGACCTAAATTTTCATCCAATGACACAAAACCACCTATTGGATGCACAAGTTTGGTTAAAAACCCTAATTGGAAAAGATTAAGTGTAGGGAGGACGAAAATGACCTAAATGTTTATCCAATGTCACAAAAACACCTATTGGATGCACAAGATTGGTTAAAAACCCTAATTGGACAAGAATAAGTGTAGGGAGGACGAAAATGACCTAAATATTCATCCAATGACATAAATCACCTATTGGATGCACAAGATTGGTTAAAAACCCTAATTGGACAAGATTAAGCGTAAGGAGGACGAAAATGACCTAAATATTCATCCAATGACATAAAACACCTATTGGATGCACAAGATTGGTTAAAAACCCAAATTGGACAAGAATTTGTCTAGGGAGGACAAAAATGCCCTAAATGTTCACACAATGACACAAAACACCTATTGGATGCACAAGATTGGTTAAAAAACCTAATTGGACAAGAATAAGTGTAGGGAGGACGAAAATGACCTAAATATTCATCCAATGACATAAAACACGTATTGGATGCACAAGATTAGTTAAAAACCCTAATTGGACAAGAATTTGTCTAGGGAGGACGAAAATGACCTAAATGTTCATACAATGACACAAAACACCTATTGGATGCACAAGATTGGTTAAAAATCCAAATTGGACAAGATTAAGTGTAGGGAGGACGAAAATGACCTAAATATTCATCCAATGACATAAAACACCTATTGGATGCACAAGATTGGTTAAAAACCCTAATTGGATAAGAATTAGCCTAGGGAGGACGAAAATGACCTAATTGTTCATCCAATGACACAAACACACCTATTGGATGCACAAGATTGGTTAAAAACCGTAATTGGACAAAAATTAGCCTAAGGAGGACGAAAATGACCTAAATGTTCATTCAATGACACAAAACACCTATTTGAAGCACAAGATTGGATAAAAACCCTAATTGGACATGAATTATCCTTGGGAGGAAGAAAATGACCTATTTGTTCATCCAATGACACAAAAACTCCAATTGGATGCACACGATTGGTTAGAAACCCTAATTGGACAAGATAACGTGTAGGGAGGACGAAAATGACCTAAATGTTCATCCAATGACACAAAACACCAATTGGATGCACAAGATTGGTTAAAAACCCTAATTGGACAACAATTTACCTAGGGAGGACGAAAATGACCTAAATGTTCATTCAATGACACAAAACACCTATTGGATCCACAAGATTGGTTAAAAACCATAATTGGACTAGATTAAGTTTAGGGAGGAAGAAAATGACCTATTTGTTCATCCAATGACACAAAAACACCAATTGGATGCACACGATTGGTCAGAAACCCTAATTGGACAAGATAAAGTGTAGGGAGGACGAAAATGACCCAAATTTTCATTCAATGACACAAAACACCTATTGGATGCACAAGATTAGTTAAAACCCCTAATTGGACAAGATTAAGTGTAGGGAGGACGAAAATGACCTAAATATTCATCCAATGACATAAAACACCTATTGGATGCACAAGATTGGTTAAAAACCCTAATTGGACAAGATTAAGTGTAGGGAGGAAGAAAATGACCTATTTGTTCATCCAATGACACAAAAACACCAATTGGATGCACACGATTCGTTAGAAACCCTAATTGGACAAGATAAAGTGTAGGGAGGACGAAAATGACCTAAATTTTCATCCAATGATACAAAACCACTATTGGATGCACAAGATTAGTTAAAAACCCTAATTGGACAAGATTAAGTGTAGGGAGGACGAAAATGACCTAAATATTCATCCAATGACATAAAACACCTATTGGATGCACAAGATTGGTTAAAAACCCTAATTGGACAAGAATTAGCCTAGGGAGGACGAAAATGACCTAATTGTTCATCCAATGACACAAAAACACCCATTGGTTGTACAAGATTGGTTAAAAACCCTAATTGGACAAGATTAAGTGTTGGGAGGACAAAAATGACCTAAATGTTCATCCAATGACACAAAACACCTATTGGATGCACAAGATTGGTTAAAAACCCTAATTGGACAAGAATTAGCCTAGGGAGGACGAAAATGACCTAAATGTTCATCCAATGACACAAAAGACCAATTGGATGCACAAGATTGGTTAGAAACCCTAATTGGACAAGAATTAGCCTAGGGTGGACGAAAATGACCTAATTGTTCATCCAATGACACAAAAACACATATTGGATGCATAAGATTGGTTAGAAACCCTAATTGGAGAAGATTAAGTTTAGGGAGGACGAAAATGACCTAAATATTCATCCAATGACACAAAACACCTATTGGATGCACAAGATTGGTTAAAAACCCTAATTGGACAAGAATTAGCCTAGGGAGGATGAAAATGACCTAATTGTTCATCCAATGACACAAAAACATCCATTGGATGTACAAGATTGGTTAAAAACCCTAATTGGACAAGATAAAGTGTTGGGAGGACAAAAAGGACCTAAATGTTCATTCAATGACACAAAACACCTATTGGATGCACAAGATTGGTTAAAAACCCTAATTGGACAAGAATTAGCGTAGGGAGGATGAAAATGACCTAAATTTTCATTCAATGACACAAAACACCTATTGGATGCACAAGATTAGTTAAAAACCCTAATTGGACAAGATTAAGTGTAGGGAGGACGAAAATGACCTAAATATTCATCCAATGACATAAAACACCTATTGGATGCACAAGATTGGTTAAAAACCCTAATTGGACAAGATTAAGTGTAGGGAGGACGAAAATGACCTAAATATTCATCCAATGACATAAAACACCTATTGGATGCACAAGACCCTAATTGGACAAGATTAAGTGTAGGGAGGACGAAAATGACCTAAATATTCATCCAATGACATAAAACACCTATTGGATGCACAAGATTGGTTAAAAACCCTAATTGGACAAGATTAAGTGTAGGGAGGACGAAAATGACCTAAATATTCATCCAATGACATAAAACACCTATTGGATGCACAAGATTGGTTAAAAACCCTAATTGGACAAGAATTAGCCTAGGGAGGACGAAAATGACCTAATTGTTCATCCAATGACACAAACACACCTATTGGATGCACAAGATTGGTTAAAAACCGTAATTGGACAAAAATTAGCCTAAGGAGGACGAAAATGACCTAAATGTTCATTCAATGACACAAAACACCTATTTGAAGCACAAGATTGGATAAAAACCCTAATTGGACATGAATTATCCTAGGGAGGAAGAAAATGACCTATTTGTTCATCCAATGACACAAAAACACCAATTGGATGCACACGATTGGTTAGAAACCCTAATTGGACAAGATAACGTGTAGGGAGGACGAAAATGACCTAAATGTTCATCCAATGACACAAAACACCTATTGGATGCACAAGATTGGTTAAAAACCCTAATTGGACAAGAATTTGCCTAGGGATGACGAAAATGACCTAAATGTTCATCCAATGACACAAAAACACCTATTGGATGCACAAGATTGGTTAAAAACCCTAATTGGACAAGAATTATCCCATAAAGGACGAAAATGACCTAATTGTTCGTCCAATGACACAAAAACACCAATTGGATGCACAAGATTGGTTAGAAACCCTAATTTGACAAGATAAAGTGTAGCGAGGACGAAAATAACCTAAATGTTCATCCAATGACACAAAACACCTATTGGATGCACAAGATTGGTTAAAAACCCTAATTGGACAAGAATTTACCTAGGGAGGACGAAAATGACCTAAACGTTCATTCAATGACACAAAACCACCTATTGGATGCACAAGTTTGGTTAAAAACCCTAATTGGAAAAGATTAATTGTAGGGAGGACGAAAATGACCTAAATATTCATCTAATGACATAAAACACCTATTGGATGCACAAGATTGGTTAAAAACCCTAATTGGATAAGATTAAGTTAAGGGAGGAAGAAAATGACTTATATGTTAATCCAATGACACAAAAACACGAATTGGTACACACGATTGGTCAGAAACCCTAATTGGACAAGATAAAGTGTAGGGAGGACGAAAATACCAAAATTTTCATCCAATGACACAAAACCACCAATTGGATGGACAAGTTTGGTTAAAAACCCTAATTGGAAAAGATTAAGTGTAGGGAGGACGAAAATGACCTAAATGTTCATCCAATGACACAAAAACACCTATTGGATGCACAAGATTGGTTAAAAACCCTAATTGGACAAGAATAAGTGTAGGGAGGACGAAAATGACCTAAATATTCATCCAATGACATAAAACACCTATTGGATGCACAAGATTGGTTAAAAACCCTAATTGGACAAGAATAAGTTTAGGGAGGAAGAAAATGACCTATTTGTTCATCCAATGACACAAAAACACCAATTGGATGCACACGATTGGATAGAAACCCTAATTGGACAAGATAAAGTGTAGGGAGGACGAAAATGACCTAAATTTTCATCCAATGACACAAAACACCTATTGGATGCACAAGATTATTTAAAAACCCTAATTGGACAAAATAAAGTGTAGGGAGGACGAAAATGACCTAAATATTCATCCAATGACATAAAACACCTATTGGATGCACAAGATTAGTTAAAAACCCTAATTGGAAAAGATGAAGTGTAGGGAGGACGAAAATGACCTAAATGTTCATCCAATGACACAAAAACACCTATTGGATGCACAAGATTGGTTAAAAACCCTAATTGGACAAGAATTATCCCATAAAGGACGAAAATGACCTAATTGTTCGTCCAATGACACAAAAACACCAATTGGATGCACAAGATTGGTTAGAAACCCTAATTTGACAAGATAAAGTGTAGCGAGGACGAAAATAACCTAAATGTTCATCCAATGACACAAAACACCTATTGGATGCACAAGATTGGTTAAAAACCCTAATTGGACAAGAATTTACCTAGGGAGGACGAAAATGACCTAAACGTTCATTCAATGACACAAAACCACCTATTGGATGCACAAGTTTGGTTAAAAACCCTAATTGGAAAAGATTAATTGTAGGGAGGACGAAAATGACCTAAATATTCATCTAATGACATAAAACACCTATTGGATGCACAAGATTGGTTAAAAACCCTAATTGGATAAGATTAAGTTAAGGGAGGAAGAAAATGACCTATATGTTAATCCAATGACACAAAAACACGAATTGGTACACACGATTGGTCAGAAACCCTAATTGGACAAGATAAAGTGTAGGGAGGACGAAAATACCAAAATTTTCATCCAATGACACAAAACCACCAATTGGATGGACAAGTTTGGTTAAAAACCCTAATTGGAAAAGATTAAGTGTAGGGAGGACGAAAATGACCTAAATGTTCATCCAATGACACAAAAACACCTATTGGATGCACAAGATTGGTTAAAAACCCTAATTGGACAAGAATAAGTGTAGGGAGGACGAAAATGACCTAAATATTCATCCAATGACACAAAACACCTATTGGATGCACAAGATTGGTTAAAAACCCTAATTGGACAAGATTAAGTGTAGGGAGGACGAAAATGACCTAAATATTCATCCAATGACATAAAACACCTATTGGATGCACAAGATTGGTTAAAAATCCTAATTGGACAAGAATTTGTCTAGGCAGGACAAAAATGCCCTAAATGTTCACACAATGACACAAAACACCTATTGATGCACAAGATTGGTTAAAAACCCTAATTGGACAAGAATAAGTGTATGGAGGACGAAAATGACCTAAATATTCATCCAATGACATAAAACACGTATTGGATGCACAAGATTGGTTAAAAACCCTAATTGGACAAGAATTTGTCTAGGGAGGACGAAAATGACCTAAATGTTCATCCAATGACACAAAACACCTATTGCATGCACAAGATTGGTTAAAAACCCTAATTGGACAAGAATAAGTGTAGGGAGGACGAAAATGACCTAAATATTCATCCAATGACATAAAACACCTATTGGATGCACAAGATTGGTTAAAAACCCTAATTGGACAAGAATTTGTCTAGGGAGGACGAAAATGACCTAAATGTTCACACAATGACACAAAACACCTATTGGATGCACAAGATTGGTTAAAAACCCTAATTGGACAAGAATTAGCCTAAGGAGGACGAAAATGACCTAATTGTTCATCCAATGACACAAAAACACCCATTGGATGTACAAGATTGGTTAAAAACCCTAATTGGACAAGATAAAGTGTTGGGAGGACAAAAAGGACCTAAATGTTCATCCAATGACACAAAACGCCTATCGGATGCACAAGATTGGTTAAAAACCCTAATTGGACAAGATTAAGTGTAGGGCGGACGAAAATGACCTAAATATTCATCCAATGACATAAAACACCTATTGGATGCACAAGATTGGTTAAAAACCCTAATTGGACAAGAATAAGTTTAGGGAGGAAGAAAATTACCTATTTGTTCATCCAATGACACAAAAATACTAATTGGATGCACTAGATTCGTTAGAAAGCCTAATTGGACAAGATAAAGTGTAGGGAGGACGAAAATGACCTAAATTTTCATTCAATGACACAAAACACCTATTGGATGCACAAGATTAGTTAAAAACCCTAATTGGACAAGATTAAGTGTAGGGAGGACGAAAATGACCTAAATATTCATCCAATGACATAAAACACCTATTGGATGCACAAGATTGGTTAAAAACCCTAATTGGACAAGAATTAGCCTAGGGAGGACGAAAATGACCTAATTGTTCATCCAATGACACAAAAACACCCATTGGATGTACAAGATTGGTTAAAAACACTAATTGGACAACATTGAGTGTAGGGACGACGAAAATGACCTAAATATTCATCCAATGACGCAAAACACCTATTGGATGCACAAGATTGGTTAAAAACCCTAATTTGACAAGAATTAGCCTAGGGAGGACCAAAATGACCTAATTGTTCATCCAATGACACAAAAACACCAATTGGATGCACAAGATTGGTTAAAAAACCTAATTGGACAAGAATTATCCTAAGGAGGACGAAAATGACCTAATTGTTCATCCAATGACACACAAACACCTATTGGATGCACAAGTTTGGTTAAAAACCCTAATTGGAAAAGATAAAGTGTAGGGAGGACGAAAATGACCTAAATGTTCATCCAATGACACAAAAACACCTATTGGATGCACAAGATTGGTTAAAAACCCTAATTGGACAAGATTAAGAGTAGGGAGGACGAAAATGACCTAATTGTTCATCCAATGACATAAAACACCTATTGGATGCACAAGATTGGTTAAAAACCCTAATTGGACAAGATTAAGTGTAGGGAGGACGAAAATGACCTAAATATTCATCCAATGACATAAAACACCTATTGGATGCACAAGATTGGTTAAAAACCCTAATTGGACAAGAATTAGCCTAGGGAGGATGAAAATGACCTAATTGTTCATCCAATGACACAAAAACATCCATTGGATGTACAAGATTGGTTAAAAACCCTAATTGGACAAGAGTAAGTGTAGGGAGGACGAAAATGACCTAAATATTCATCCAATGACATAAAACACCTATTGGATGCACAAGATTGGTTAAAAACCCTAATTGGACAAGATTAAGTGTAGGGAGGACGAAAATGACCTAAATGTTCATCCAATGACACAAAACACCTATTGGATGCACAAGATTGGTTAAAAACCCTAATTGGACAAGAATTAGCCTAGGGAGGACGAAAATGACCTAAATATTCATCCAATGACACAAAACACCTATTGGATGCACAAGATTGGTTAAAAACCCTAATTGGACAAGAATTAGCCTAGGGAGGATGAAAATGACCTAATTGTTCATCCAATGACACAAAAACATCCATTGGATGTACAAGATTGGTTAAAAACCCTAATTGGACAAGATAAAGTGTTGGGAGGACAAAAAGGACCTAAATGTTCATTCAATGACACAAAACACCTATTGGATGCACAAGATTGGTTAAAAACCCTAATTGGACAAGAATTAGCGTAGGGAGGATGAAAATGACCTAAATTTTCATTCAATGACACAAAACACCTATTGGATGCACAAGATTAGTTAAAAACCCTAATTGGACAAGATTAAGTGTAGGGAGGACGAAAATGACCTAAATATTCATCCAATGACATAAAACACCTATTGGATGCACAAGATTGGTTAAAAACCCTAATTGGACAAGATTAAGTGTAGGGAGGACGAAAATGACCTAAATATTCATCCAATGACATAAAACACCTATTGGATGCACAAGACCCTAATTGGACAAGATTAAGTGTAGGGAGGACGAAAATGACCTAAATATTCATCCAATGACATAAAACACCTATTGGATGCACAAGATTGGTTAAAAACCCTAATTGGACAAGATTAAGTGTAGGGAGGACGAAAATGACCTAAATATTCATCCAATGACATAAAACACCTATTGGATGCACAAGATTGGTTAAAAACCCTAATTGGACAAGAATTAGCCTAGGGAGGACGAAAATGACCTAATTGTTCATCCAATGACACAAACACACCTATTGGATGCACAAGATTGGTTAAAAACCGTAATTGGACAAAAATTAGCCTAAGGAGGACGAAAATGACCTAAATGTTCATTCAATGACACAAAACACCTATTTGAAGCACAAGATTGGATAAAAACCCTAATTGGACATGAATTATCCTAGGGAGGAAGAAAATGACCTATTTGTTCATCCAATGACACAAAAACACCAATTGGATGCACACGATTGGTTAGAAACCCTAATTGGACAAGATAACGTGTAGGGAGGACGAAAATGACCTAAATGTTCATCCAATGACACAAAACACCTATTGGATGCACAAGATTGGTTAAAAACCCTAATTGGACAAGAATTTGCCTAGGGATGACGAAAATGACCTAAATGTTCATCCAATGACACAAAAACACCTATTGGATGCACAAGATTGGTTAAAAACCCTAATTGGACAAGAATTATCCCATAAAGGACGAAAATGACCTAATTGTTCGTCCAATGACACAAAAACACCAATTGGATGCACAAGATTGGTTAGAAACCCTAATTTGACAAGATAAAGTGTAGCGAGGACGAAAATAACCTAAATGTTCATCCAATGACACAAAACACCTATTGGATGCACAAGATTGGTTAAAAACCCTAATTGGACAAGAATTTACCTAGGGAGGACGAAAATGACCTAAACGTTCATTCAATGACACAAAACCACCTATTGGATGCACAAGTTTGGTTAAAAACCCTAATTGGAAAAGATTAATTGTAGGGAGGACGAAAATGACCTAAATATTCATCTAATGACATAAAACACCTATTGGATGCACAAGATTGGTTAAAAACCCTAATTGGATAAGATTAAGTTTAGGGAGGAAGAAAATGACCTATATGTTAATCCAATGACACAAAAACACGAATTGGTACACACGATTGGTCAGAAACCCTAATTGGACAAGATAAAGTGTAGGGAGGACGAAAATACCAAAATTTTCATCCAATGACACAAAACCACCAATTGGATGGACAAGTTTGGTTAAAAACCGTAATTGGAAAAGATTAAGTGTAGGGAGGACGAAAATGACCTAAATGTTCATCCAATGACACAAAAACACCTATTGGATGCACAAGATTGGTTAAAAACCCTAATTGGACAAGAATAAGTGTAGGGAGGACGAAAATGACCTAAATATTCATCCAATGACATAAAACACCTATTGGATGCACAAGATTGGTTAAAAACCCTAATTGGACAAGAATAAGTTTAGGGAGGAAGAAAATGACCTATTTGTTCATCCAATGACACAAAAACACCAATTGGATGCACACGATTGGATAGAAACCCTAATTGGACAAGATAAAGTGTAGGGAGGACGAAAATGACCTAAATTTTCATCCAATGACACAAAACACCTATTGGATGCACAAGATTATTTAAAAACCCTAATTGGACAAGATTAAGTGTAGGGAGGACGAAAATGACCTAAATATTTATCCAATGACATAAAACACCTATTGGATGCACAAGATTGGTTAAAAACCCTAATTGGACAAGAATTAGCCTAGGGAGGACGAAAATGACCTAATTGTTCATCCAATGACACAAAAACACCCATTGGATGTACAAGATTGGTTAAAAACCCTAATTGGACAAGATAAAGTGTTGGGAGGACAAAAAGGACCTAAATCTTCATCCAATGACACAAAACACCTATTTGATGCACAAGATTGGTTAAAAACCCTAATTGGACAAGAATTAGCCTAGGGAGGATGATAATGACTTAAATGTTCATTCAATGACACAAAACACCTATTGGATGCACAAGATTGGTTAAAAACCCTAATTGGACAAGATTAAGTTTAGGGAGGAAGAAAATGACCTATATGTTAATCCAATAACACAAAAACACCAATTGGTACACACGATTGGTCAGAAACCCTAATTGGACAAGATAAAGTGTAAGGAGGACGAAAATGACCTAAATTTTCATCCAATGACACAAAACCACCTATTGGATGCACAAGTTTGGTTAAAAACCCTAATTGGAAAAGATTAAGTGTAGGGAGGACGAAAATGACCTAAATGTTTATCCAATGTCACAAAAACACCTATTGGATGCACAAGATTGGTTAAAAATCCTAATTGGACAAGAATAAGTGTGGGGAGGACGAAAATGACCTAAATATTCATCGAATGACACAAAACACCTATTGGATGCACAAGATTGGTTAAAAACCCTAATTGGACAAGATTAAGTGTAGGGAGGACGAAAATGACCTAAATATTCATCCAATGACATAAAACACCTATTGGATGCACAAGATTGGTTAAAAACCCTAATTGGACAAGAATTTGTCTAGGGAGGACAAAAATGCCCTAAATGTTCACACAATGACACAAAACACCTATTGGATGCACAAGATTGGTTAAAAACCCTAATTGGACAAGAATAAGTGTAGGGAGGACGAAAATGACCTAAATATTCATCCAATGACATAAAACACGTACTGGATGCACAAGATTGGTTAAAAACCCTAATTGGAGAAGAATTTGTCTAGGGAGGACGAAAATGACCTAAATGTTCATCCAATGACACAAAACACCTATTGGATGCACAAGATTGGTTAAAAATCCAAATTGGACAAGATTAAGTGTAGGGAGGACGAAAATGACCTAAATATTCATCCAATGACATAAAACACCTATTGGATGCACAAGATTGGTTAAAAACCCTAATTGGACAAGAATTAGCCTAGGGAGGACGAAAATGACCTAATTGTTCATCCAATGACACAAACACACCTATTGGATGCACAAGATTGGTTAAAAACCGTAATTGGACAAAAATTAGCCTAAGGAGGACGAAAATGACCTAAATGTTCATTCAATGACACAAAACACCTATTTGAAGCACAAGATTGGATAAAAACCCTAATTGGACATGAATTATCCTAGGGAGGAAGAAAATGACCTATTTGTTCATCCAATGACACAAAAACACCAATTGGATGCACACGATTGGTTAGAAACCCTAATTGGAAAACATATAGTGTAGGGAGGACGAAAATGACCTAAATATTCATCCAATGACATAAAACACCTATTGGATGCACAAGATTGGTTAAAAACCCTAATTGGACAAGATTAAGTTTAGGCAGGAAGAAAATGACCTATTTGTTCATCCAATGACACAAAAACACCAATTGGATGCACACGATTGGTCAGAAACCCTAATAGGACAAGATATAGTGTAGGGAGGACGAAAATGACCTAAATGTTCATCCAATGACATAAAACACGTATTGTATGCACAAGATTGGTTAAAAACCCTAATTGGACAAGAATTATCCCATAAAGGACGAAAATGACCTAATTGTTCGTCCAATGACACAAAAACACCAATTGGATGCACAAGATTGGTTAGAAACCCTAATTTGACAAGATAAAGTGTAGTGAGGACGAAAATAACCTAAATGTTCATCCAATGACACAAAACACCTATTGGATGCACAAGATTGGTTAAAAACCCTAATTGGACAAGAATTTACCTAGGGAGGACGAAAATGACCTAAACGTTCATTCAATGACACAATACCAACTATTGGATGCACAAGTTTGGTTAATAACCCTAATTGGAGAAGATTAAGTGTAGGGAGGACGAAAATGACCTAAATGTTCATCCAATGACACAAAAACACCTATTGGATGCACAAGATTGGTTAAAAACCCTAATTGGACAAGAATAAGTGTAGGGAGGACGAAAATGACCTAAATATTCATCCAATGACATAAAACACCTATTGGATGCACAAGATTGGTTAAAAACCCTAATTGGACAAGAATAAGTTTAGGGAGGAAGAAAATGACCTATTTGTTCATCCAATGACACAAAAACACCAATTGGATGCACACGATTGGATAGAAACCCTAATTGGACAAGATAAAGTGTAGGGAGGACGAAAATGACCTAAATATTCATCCAATGACATAAAACACCTATTGGATGCACAAGATTGGTTAAAAACCCTAATTGGACAAGAATTAGCCTAGGGAGGACGAAAATGACCTAATTGTTCATCCAATGATACAAAAACACCAATTGGATGCACACGATTGGGTAGAAACCCTAATTGGAAAAGATTAAGTGTAGGGAGGACGAAAATGACCTAAATATTCATCCAATGACACAAAAACACCTATTGGATGCACAAGATTGGTTAAAAACCCTAATTGGACAAGATTAAGAGTAGGGAGGACGAAAATGACCTAAATATTCATCCAATGACATAAAACACCTATTGGATGCACAAGATTGGTTAAAACCCCTAATTGGACAAGATTAAGTGTAGGGAGGACGAAAATGACCTAAATATTCATCCAATGACATAAAACACCTATTGGATGCACAAGATTGGTTAAAAACCCTAATTGGACAAGAATTAGCCTAGGGAGGATGAAAATGACCTAATTGTTCATCCAATGACACAAAAACATCCATTGGATGTACAAGATTGGTTAAAAACCCTAATTGGACAAGATTAAGTGTAGGGAGGACGAAAATGACCTAAATATTCATCCAATGACATAAAACACCTATTGGATGCACAAGATTGGTTAAAAACCCTAATTGGACAAGATTAAGCGTAGGGAGGACGAAAATGACCTAAATATTCATCCAATGACATAAAACACCTATTGGATGCACAAGATTGGTTAAAAACCCAAATTGGACAAGAATTTGTCTAGGGAGGACAAAAATGCCCTAAATGTTCACACAATGACACAAAACACCTATTGGATGCACAAGATTGGTTAAAAAACCTAATTGGACAAGAATAAGTGTAGGGAGGACGAAAATGACCTAAATATTCATCCAATGACATAAAACACGTATTGGATGCACAAGATTGGTTAAAAACCCTAATTGGACAAGAATTTGTCTAGGGAGGACGAAAATGACCTAAATGTTCATCCAATGACACAAAACACCTATTGGATGCACAAGATTGGTTAAAAATCCAAATTGGACAAGATTAAGTGTAGGGAGGACGAAAATGACCTAAATATTCATCCAATGACATAAAACACCTATTGGATCCACAAAATTGGTTAAAAACCCTAATTGGATAAGAATTAGCCTAGGGAGGACGAAAATGACCTAATTGTTCATCCAATGACACAAACACACCTATTGGATGCACAAGATTGGTTAAAAACCGTAATTGGACAAAAATTAGCCTAAGGAGGACGAAAATGACCTAAATGTTCATTCAATGACACAAAACACCTATTTGAAGCACAAGATTGGATAAAAACCCTAATTGGACATGAATTATCCTTGGGAGGAAGAAAATGACCTATTTGTTCATCCAATGACACAAAAACTCCAATTGGATGCACACGATTGGTTAGAAACCCTAATTGGACAAGATAACGTGTAGGGAGGACGAAAATGACCTAAATGTTCATCCAATGACACAAAACACCAATTGGATGCACAAGATTGGTTAAAAACCCTAATTGGACAACAATTTACCTAGGGAGGACGAAAATGACCTAAATGTTCATTCAATGACACAAAACACCTATTGGATCCACAAGATTGGTTAAAAACCATAATTGGACTAGATTAAGTTTAGGGAGGAAGAAAATGACCTATTTGTTCATCCAATGACACAAAAACACCAATTGGATGCACACGATTGGTCAGAAACCCTAATTGGACAAGATAAAGTGTAGGGAGGACGAAAATGACCCAAATTTTCATTCAATGACACAAAACACCTATTGGATGCACAAGATTAGTTAAAACCCCTAATTGGACAAGATTAAGTGTAGGGAGGACGAAAATGACCTAAATATTCATCCAATGACACAAAACCACCTATTGGATGCACAAGTTTGGTTAAAAACCCTAATTGGAAAAGATTAATTGTAGGGAGGACGAAAATGACCTAAATATTCATCTAATGACATAAAACACCTATTGGATGCACAAGATTGGTTAAAAACCCTAATTGGATAAGATTAAGTTTAGGGAGGAAGAAAATGACCTATATGTTAATCCAATGACACAAAAACACGAATTGGTACACACGATTGGTCAGAAACCCTAATTGGACAAGATAAAGTGTAGGGAGGACGAAAATACCAAAATTTTCATCCAATGACACAAAACCACCAATTGGATGGACAAGTTTGGTTAAAAACCGTAATTGGAAAAGATTAAGTGTAGGGAGGACGAAAATGACCTAAATGTTCATCCAATGACACAAAAACACCTATTGGATGCACAAGATTGGTTAAAAACCCTAATTGGACAAGAATAAGTGTAGGGAGGACGAAAATGACCTAAATATTCATCCAATGACATAAAACACCTATTGGATGCACAAGATTGGTTAAAAACCCTAATTGGACAAGAATAAGTTTAGGGAGGAAGAAAATGACCTATTTGTTCATCCAATGACACAAAAACACCAATTGGATGCACACGATTGGATAGAAACCCTAATTGGACAAGATAAAGTGTAGGGAGGACGAAAATGACCTAAATTTTCATCCAATGACACAAAACACCTATTGGATGCACAAGATTATTTAAAAACCCTAATTGGACAAGATTAAGTGTAGGGAGGACGAAAATGACCTAAATATTTATCCAATGACATAAAACACCTATTGGATGCACAAGATTGGTTAAAAACCCTAATTGGACAAGAATTAGCCTAGGGAGGACGAAAATGACCTAATTGTTCATCCAATGACACAAAAACACCCATTGGATGTACAAGATTGGTTAAAAACCCTAATTGGACAAGATAAAGTGTTGGGAGGACAAAAAGGACCTAAATCTTCATCCAATGACACAAAACACCTATTTGATGCACAAGATTGGTTAAAAACCCTAATTGGACAAGAATTAGCCTAGGGAGGATGATAATGACTTAAATGTTCATTCAATGACACAAAACACCTATTGGATGCACAAGATTGGTTAAAAACCCTAATTGGACAAGATTAAGTTTAGGGAGGAAGAAAATGACCTATATGTTAATCCAATAACACAAAAACACCAATTGGTACACACGATTGGTCAGAAACCCTAATTGGACATGATAAAGTGTAGGGAGGACGAAAATGACCTAAATTTTCATCCAATGACATAAAACCACCTATTGGATGCACAAGTTTGGTTAAAAACCCTAATTGGAAAAGATTAAGTGTAGGGAGGACGAAAATGACCTAAATGTTTATCCAATGTCACAAAAACACCTATTGGATGCACAAGATTGGGTAAAAACCCTAATTGGACAAGAATAAGTGTAGGGAGGACGAAAATGACCTAAATATTCATCCAATGACATAAATCACCTATTGGATGCACAAGATTGGTTAAAAACCCTAATTGGACAAGATTAAGCGTAGGGAGGACGAAAATGACCTAAATATTCATCCAATGACATAAAACACCTATTGGATGCACAAGATTGGTTAAAAACCCAAATTGGACAAGAATTTGTCTAGGGAGGACAAAAATGCCCTAAATGTTCACACAATGACACAAAACACCTATTGGATGCACAAGATTGGTTAAAAACCCTAATTGGACAAGAATAAGTGTAGGGAGGACGAAAATGACCTAAATATTCATCCAATGACATAAAACACGTACTGGATGCACAAGATTGGTTAAAAACCCTAATTGGAGAAGAATTTGTCTAGGGAGGACGAAAATGACCTAAATGTTCATCCAATGACACAAAACACCTATTGGATGCACAAGATTGGTTAAAAATCCAAATTGGACAAGATTAAGTGTAGGGAGGACGAAAATGACCTAAATATTCATCCAATGACATAAAACACCTATTGGATGCACAAGATTGGTTAAAAACCCTAATTGGACAAGAATTAGCCTAGGGAGGACGAAAATGACCTAATTGTTCATCCAATGATACAAAAACACCAATTGGATGCACACGATTGGGTAGAAACCCTAATTGGAAAAGATTAAGTGTAGGGAGGACGAAAATGACCTAAATATTCATCCAATGACACAAAAACACCTATTGGATGCACAAGATTGGTTAAAAACCCTAATTGGACAAGATTAAGAGTAGGGAGGACGAAAATGACCTAAATATTCATCCAATGACATAAAACACCTATTGGATGCACAAGATTGGTTAAAAACCCTAATTGGACAAGATTAAGTGTAGGGAGGACGAAAATGACCTAAATATTCATCCAATGACATAAAACACCTATTGGATGCACAAGATTGGTTAAAAACCCTAATTGGACAAGAATTAGCCTAGGGAGGATGAAAATGACCTAATTGTTCATCCAATGACACAAAAACATCCAATGGATGTACAAGATTGGTTAAAAACCCTAATTGGACAAGATAAAGTGTTGGGAGGACAAAAAGGACCTAAATGTTCATCCAATGACACAAAACACCTATTGGATGCACAAGATTGGTTAAAAACCCTAATTGGACAAGAATTAGCCTAGGGAGGATGAAAATGACCTAAATGTTCATTCAATGACACAAAACACCTATTGGATGCACAAGATTGGTTAAAAACCCTAATTGGACAAGATTAAGTTTAGGGAGGAAGAAAATGACCTATTTGTTCATCCAATGACACAAAAACACCAATTGGATGCACACGATTGGTTAGAAATCCTAATTGGACAAGATAAAGTTTAGGGAGGACGAAAATGACCTAAATTTTAATTCAATGACACAAAACACCTATTGGATGCACAAGATTGGTTCAAAACCCTAATTGGACAAGAATTAGCCTAGGGAGGACGAAAATGACCTAAATGTTCATTCAATGACACAAAACACCTATTGGATGCACAAGATTGGTTAAAAACCCTAATTGTACAAGATTAAGTTTAGGGAGGAAGAAAGTGACCTATTTGTTCATCCAATGACACAAAAACACCAATTGGATGCACACAATTCGTTAGAAACCCTAATTGGACAAGATAAAGTGTAGGGAGGACGAAAATGACCTAAATTTTCATCCAATGACACAAAACACCTATTGGATGCACAAGATTATTTAAAAACCCTAATTGGACAAGATTAAGTGTAGGGAGGACGAAAATGACCTAAATATTCATCCAATGACATAAAACACCTATTGGATGCACAAGATTGGTTAAAAACCCTAATTGGACAAGAATTTGTCTAGGGAGGACGAAAATGACCTAAATGTTCACACAATGACACAAAACACCTATTGGATGCACAAGATTGGTTAAAAACCCTAATTGGACAAGAATTAGCCTAAGGAGGACGAAAATGACCTAATTGTTCATCCAATGACACAAAAACACCCATTGGATGTACAAGATTGGTTAAAAACCCTAATTGGACAAGATAAAGTGTTGGGAGGACAAAAAGGACCTAAATGTTCATCCAATGACACAAAACACCTATTTGATGCACAAGATTGGTTAAAAACCCTAATTGGACAAGAATTAGCCTAGGGAGGATGAAAATGACCTAAATGTTCATTCAATGACACAAAACACCTATTGGATGCACAAGATTGGTTAAAAACCCTAATTGGACAAGATTAAGTTTAGGGAGGAAGAAAATGACCTATATGTTAATCCAATAACACAAAAACACCAATTGGTACACACGATTGGTCAGAAACCCTAATTGGACAAGATAAAGTGTAAGGAGGACGAAAATGACCTAAATTTTCATCCAATGACACAAAACCACCTATTGGATGCACAAGTTTGGTTAAAAACCCTAATTGGAAAAGATTAAGTGTAGGGAGGACGAAAATGACCTAAATGTTTATCCAATGTCAGAAAAACACCTATTGGATGCACAAGATTGGTTAAAAATCCTAATTGGACAAGAATAAGTGTGGGGAGGACGAAAATGACCTAAATATTCATCCAATGACACAAAACACCTATTGGATGCACAAGATTGGTTAAAAACCCTAATTGGACAAGATTAAGTGTAGGGAGGACGAAAATGACCTAAATATTCATCCAATGACATAAAACACCTATTGGATGCACAAGATTGGTTAAAAACCCTAATTGGACAAGAATTAGCCTAGGGAGGACGAAAATGACCTAATTGTTCATCCAATGACACAAAAACACCCATTGGATGTACAAGATTGGTTAAAAACCCTAATTGGACAAGATAAAGTGTTGGGAGGACAAAAAGGACCTAAATGTTCATCCAATGACACAAAACACCTATTTGATGCACAAGATTGGTTAAAAACCCTAATTGGACAAGAATTAGCCTAGGGAGGATGATAATGACCTAAATGTTCATTCAATGACACAAAACACCTATTGGATGCACAAGATTGGTTAAAAACCCTAATTGGACAAGATTAAGTTTAAGGAGGAAGAAAATGACCTATATGTTAATCCAATAACACAAAAACACCAATTGGTACACACGATTGGTCAGAAACCCTAATTGGACATGATAAAGTGTAGGGAGGACGAAAATGACCTAAATTTTCATCCAATGACATAAAACCACCTATTGGATGCACAAGTTTGGTTAAAAACCCTAATTGGAAAAGATTAAGTGTAGGGAGGACGAAAATGACCTAAATGTTTATCCAATGTCACAAAAACACCTATTGGATGCACAAGATTGGTTAAAAACCCTAATTGGACAAGAATAAGTGTAGGGAGGACGAAAATGACCTAAATATTC